>JACEIK010002203.1:0-135245 GCA_018107945.1 Datura stramonium | reverse complement strand
GGGTCATGGTGTGACCCGTTAGGAGATGAGATTCCAAGGTTCAGGAGGCTAACCACGGGTGATGTAACGAGTTGTGGGTTGAAGGGATGGGTCGTCCTGACCATCCGTCGTTTGGTACCACCCGTGGTTCCATCTGGCCAGTTTTCAGGACAGGTTCATTAAGGGTATTTTTGACTTTTTCACAATATAAGGTCCTAAACTACGTTGTTTTGGATTGGAAAAGCTGGGTTTTCAAGAAAATAATCCTTCTTAAGCCCTCATTCATGCATGCAAGGATTTTTATAGGTGATCTAAGGGAGATTTCAAGCTTTTCACTTCAATTCTTCCACTTTCATTCTTGGTCTTTTAAGGAGGGTTAGAATTTGATAATCCCAGGTATGTAAGGTCTTCAATGGGTGGATTCTTCTACACCCATGTTCCTAGTCTATGATTTAACTCAAAATTTATTAAAAACTCATGGGGTTTTGTATTTGAATTGTATAAAATTTAATGATTTAATTATGGGTCTTGTGATTTTGAAATCTTATTATTATCTACTGATTTTGATCATCTTTTAAGTTTTAAATCAATATTAATATTATTGATTTTGAATTTCTAAACAATTAAGCTTGATTATGCATGCCCCATGATGAATCGATTTATGATCCATTGATCCGTTGATGTTTTGATAATCCCAGCATGATTTATGATTTAAATTATGAATTTATTATGTTATCTATTACGATCTTATGGAGTTCAAGCTATATGCATGATCTACAAGTATGTATAAATTTTATAACTCATGAATTATGTTTTTGGCCGACTCATGGGCTTCAAGTCGTGGCTAGTTCACGTATGTTCAAGTATGTTTACGATTATCATGATTTAATTATACATGAACTCATGCATGATATACTATGAGCACTATATATATGTTTTGGGAGTAGTATCGAACACCGAGTAGGTTCGGAGCTCACATTAAGTCCCGAATCTCATGAACTACGTGCCACCGTAGGTATGTTGGGACCCCTTTCATGTTTGTACCTAGCCCAAATGGCCCTTTTCATGTTTGATCACGCCCTTCATGGTTCCTACCCTTTGCAAGGTACGAACACCCTCCCGACTAGGGCTACAAGTCGGGCTTCATGTTTGCTCATATGGGGTATGTCGGTTAAGAGAATCTCCCACTGTTCCTCATGATTTATGAATGTTATGATTATGTATGTTGTCTCAAGTTATGATAAGAAAATATCTTCTATTATGATTATGACTATGTATATGTTACGAATGGTTTGAAAACCTTTAGTCGTATGATATGTTACCAAAATTTATGATATGAGCCTACTGTCCTACTCTTATGATCTTTTATGAACGTTATATATATTTTTTAAATGTCCTTTTTACTTACCTTGAATACTCAGTACATTCCATGTTATGACCGCATGCTTTCTATGCTGTATCATTTCATGATACAGGTCTCAGTTCTCGGGCTCATCCTCTCCCGTAGCTAGTTTCAGCCTTGCTCTCCGCGCACTTGGTGAGTCCTCATGTTCCGAGGGCTACATGTTCACACTCTATGTTATTTCTTTCAGTTTCTGGATGTTGTATTAGTTAGAGAGTTGTCTCATCAAACCGTTCTTCATGTTTAGAGGCTTATCAGACTACAAGTTGGATTTTGCCGTATTGCATAAGTCTAGTACTACTTTTCACTTATTCTATGTTATGATTACTTTATTTATGTTAAGTTTTCCACTCATGTAATTTAATTATATGTATGTTCATGCAATGGGTCGACTTGGGGCCTCTCGGGGCTCCTTGTCCCATGTCTACGATCCGGGTGTATGTTTGGATCGTGACAAACTTAGTATCAGAGCCATAGGTTTATGTGTCCTAGGGAGTCTTAAGGACGCATTAGGTAGAGTCTTTTTCATGGGTGTGAAGCGCTCCATACCTATGATGAAGAGGCTACTAGACGTTTAGGAATTGTTCCCTTCTTTCATGATCTATGTCGTGTGAAGAACGTCCTTTACTCTCCTAATTCGTGCTATTTGCGTTTGAAGAATCATGCCTCCACATCGAGTTAATTCCAGGAGGAACGAGAATGGTAATGATCATGAGGGTTCCCATGATGGTGAGCATCAGCCAGCTCCACCCGTTCACGAGGAGCATGTACCAGAGCCAGCCACCCACGCCGAGTTTAGGGCGGCGATTCAGATGCTGGCACAGGCCATGACTGCATAGGTCCAGAATCAGACAGTGGCGCATTTCCCTCAGAATGGGAATTCAATGGCAGCTAGGGTGAGGGATTTCTTGAGGATGAGCCCTCCGGAGTTCATGGGGTAAAAGGTGGACGAGGATCCACATGACTTTATAGAGGAGATTCTGAAAATCACCCAGGTTATGGGGGTGAACAATGGGGAATGTGTTGAATTGACCTCCTACTAGCTAAAGGGGGTAGCACATATATGGTTTAAGCAATGGATGGATGCTAGGGTGGCGGGTGCAGGCCCGATAGGTTGGGAGGAGTTTCACACCGCATTCATGGATCGATTCTTCCCTAGGGAGATGAGGGAGCTTAAGGCGGTCGAATTTGTTAATCTGAAGTAGGGTAATATGTTGGTCCAGGAATATGCATTGGAGTTCACTTGGCTGTCTAAATATTCTCCGGAGCTGGTAGCAGATCAGCGGGCTCGGGTGAGCCATTTTGTGCATGGAGTAGTAGATTACTTGGACAAGGATTGCCGGATTTCCATGCTTCACTGGGACATTGACTTTCTCCGTATTGTATTGCATGCGCAGTAGATGGAGTCGATCTATAGGAGGCAGAGGGAGGCCAAGAGGGCCAGGACCGATAAGTATGTAGTCTCTCAGGCCAGGTCAGGGGGTGGACTACGTCAGTAGTCCCAGCACCGGTCCATTGCTCCAGATCCATCATCGGCCAGAACGTCATCCAGGTTTAGGGGAGATCAGAGGAGCAGGGCTACAGGCTCGAGGGATCATGGTAGCATGCAGGTGGAGCAAACTTTCCCAACTTGTGCAAGATGCGGCAAGAATCATCTCGGGAGGTGCTTGGTCGGCACGGATGCTTGTTTCGAGTGTGGAAAACCCGGACACAGGATCAGAGATTGTCCTGCAGCTAGTTCTACCATTTCAGCAGCACGACCCCCTCAGTAGGGTGCCTCCACTAGTTCAGCAGGTGGTCAGCGTCAAAATAGCTTTTATGCCCTAGTGCCTAGCCAGGAGTAGGAGGCTTCACCAGATGTGGTCACGGGTATGATGCGAGTCTTTCGTATTGATGTTTATGCTTTGTTAGATCCGGGAGCTACATTATCTTTTGTGATGCCTTATATTTCTAGTAGCTTTGGAGTTATTCCTGAAATTTTGTTAGAACCGTTCTCTATGTCTACTCCGATCGGTGATTCAGTTGTAACTAGGAGGGTATATAGAGGTTGCCCTATTACAGTATTGCATAAGATCACCTCCGCAGACTTAGTAGAATTAGCTATGATTGATTTTGATATTATTCTGTGCATGGATTGGTTGTTTGCATGTTATGCTTCGGTTAACTGTAGAACCCAAGCGGTGGAGTTCCATTTTCTGGGTGAACTAGCTTTAGAATGGAGGGGTAGTTCATAGGTACCTGTAGGTCGCTTTTATCTCTCACCTCAAGGCTAGGAAAATGATCTTTAAGGGTTGCATGTACCACCTAGTTATGGTTAAGGATGTAAAGTCTAAGACCCCGACTATTCAGTCAGTTCCAATAGTGTGTGAGTATCCGGAGGTTTTCCCCGATGATTTTCCAGGTGTTCCTCCAGAAAGGGAAATTGATTTCGATATTGATCTATTGTCTGATGCGCAGCCTATCTCCATTCCTCCTTACAGGATTGCTCCAGCCAAGCTAAAAGAGTTAAAAGATTAGTTGAAGGACTTGTTGGATAAAGGTTTCATTAGACCGAGCAAGTCTTCATGGGGTGCACCGGTTCTCTTTGTTCGAAAGAAGGATGGATCACTTCGGATGTGTATTGATTATCGATAGTTGAATAGGGTCACTGTCAAGAACAGGTACCCTTTGCCCAGGATTGATGATTTATTTGACCAGCTCCAGGGTGCCAGGTGTTTCTCGAAGATAGATCTCAGGTCTGGATATCATCAGCTCAGAGTTCGGGAGTGTGATATTCCAAAGACAGCATTCAAAACACGGTATGGCCATTATGAATTTGTAGTTATGTCATTTGGACTAACCAATGTTCCTGTAACTTTTATAGACCTGATGAATAGGGTGTTCAAGAAATATCTAGACATGTTCGTGATCATGTTCATCGATGATATTCTTATATACTCCTAGAGCGAGGAGGAGCATGCCGCTCATTTGAGAATAGTGCTGCAATCTCTCAAGGATCGTCAGTTGTATGCAATGTTTAGCAAGTGTGAATTTTGACTAGACTCGGTGGCATTTCTGGGTCACGTGGTATCAAGTGAGGGCATAAAGGTAGACTTGCAGAAAATTGAAGTGGTGAAGAATTGGCCCAGACCGGTGAATCCTTCAGAAATTCAGAGTTTCTTAGCGGGCTACCACTGGAGATTTGTTAAAGGTTTTTAATCAATTTCAGCCCCATTGACCAGACTGACTTAGAAAAAGATGAAGTTTCAATGGTCGAAGTCTGTGAGAAAAGCTTCTAGGAATTGAAGACCCCACCCACTTCAGCACCAGTGTTGACTTTACCGAAGGGTACCAATGGCTTTGTTGTATATTGTGATTCTTCGAGAGTCGAAATGGGATCTGTGTCAATGCAGCATGGGAAAGTAATAGCATATGCCTCAAGAAAGCTGAAAGTTCACGAAATGAATTACCCGACCCATGATCTCGAGTTGGCCGCGGTGGTGTTTGCGTCGAAGATGTGGCGGCATTACTTGTATGGGGTCCATGTGGAAGTGTTCACGGATCACAATAGCTTTCAATATGTGTTCATGCAGAAAGATCTCAATCTTCGGCAAATAAGATGGTTGGAGTTCCTAAAGGACTACGATATGAGTGTTCTTTACCACCCGGGCAAGGCTAATGTGGTTGCGGATGCACTGAGTAGGATCTCCATGGAGAGTGTGTCCCACGTGGAGGAGGGAAAGAAGGAGTTGGTGAAGGATGTCCACCGATTTGCAAGGTTGGGAGTTAGATTGATTGACTCGACTGATGGCGTCCTTGTTTTGCAGAATAGGTCAGAATCTTCCTTGGTGGTTGATGTCAAATCTAATAAAGATGAGGATCCGATTTTGAGGAAGTTGAAGGAAGCGGTGCAGAATCAAAAGGTGGAGGTTTTCTCCCAAGGGGGAGATGGTGTGCTACGATACCAGGATTGACTATATGATTTGCCTTTTCCATTGATTCCTGCGGATTGGATCAAAAATAATTCTTGAATGAGGCCAGAGATGAATCGAAAAATAAATCTTTATTGGTTCTCCGGACGTCGATAATTTTAGAGTTCGGATGTTACATGAGGCACATGGTACCAGATATTCTATCCATCCGGGATCCACGAAGATGTATCGGGACTTGCGAGAAATCTATTGGTGGGATGGTATGAAGAAGGATATTACAGAGTTCGTAGCCAAATGTCCAAACTATCATCAAGTGAAAGTCGAGCATCAGAGGCCTGGAGGCGTACTTCAAGATATCAGCATTCCGACATGGAAGTGGGAAGATATTAGCATGGACTTCATTACAGGCCTACCTCATACTCGACGACACTATGATTCCATTTGGGTGGTGGTAGACAGGTTAACCAAGGCTGCACACTTTCTACCGGTCAAGACACGGATTCAGCAGATGGTTATGCCAAGTTGTATATTCGGGAGTTGGTTCGACTTCATGGAGTTACCTTGTCTATTATTTCAGACTGAAGTACTCATTTACCTCTCAGTTTTGGCGGTCTTTCCAAAAGGGGCTTGGAACTCAGGTTAAGCTCAGCACCGCATTCCATCCGCAAACGGATGGCCAGGGGGAGCAAACGATCTAGACTCTTGAGGACATGTTGAGGGAATGTGTTATGGATTTTAAAGGTAGTTGGAATGATCATTTTCCCTTATCGAGTTTTCTTATAATAACATCTATCACTTCAGCATCCAAATGGCACCGTTCAAGGCTCTCTATGGACGGAGGTGAAGATCCCGCATCGGATGGTTTGAGGTTGGTGAGGCAGCTATGATAGGGCCAGATTTGGTTCATGAGGCCATGGTAAAGATTTAGTTAATAAGGGACAGGCTGAAAACCGCCAAGACTCGTCAGAAATCATATGCTGACGTGAGGAGAAGAGATTTGGAGTTTGAGGTGGATGATTGGGTATATCTAAAGGTATCTCCCATGAAGGGAGTCATGCGGTTTGAAAATAAAGGGAAACTCAGTCCCCGCTATGTTGGTTCCTACCGGGTTGTAAGGAGAGTTGGTAAGGTGGTGTATGAGTTGGACTTGCCCTTTGAGTTATCTTCAGTTCATCCTACGTTTCATGTGTCACTTTTGAAAAAGTGTTTGGGTGATCCATCTTTAGTAATCCCGGTGGATAGTGTTGGAGTTAAAGACAACCTCAGTTATGAAGAAGTACCCGTGGAAATATTAGATCGTCAAATTGTAAGCTAAGGAACAAAGAAGTAGCTTCAGTTAAAGTATTATGGAGAAATCAGCATGTTGAATGAGCTACGTGGGAAGCCGAAGCGAATATGATAACCACACTTGTTCTCTACTGGCTCAGTTTTAACTTGAGGTATAAGTTTTTTCCCTAAACCTCTAATTAATTTTCATGTCCAGTTCATGTGTACAAGTTTGTTTTATGATATGGTATATATATGTGGTTCCTGAATCTAAATCAACTATGTAATTCTTTTCAGAGGTAGTCATTCCGTAAAAATTTCGGCTAAAATGATCAGTATTTGAGTATGATAATTGTATGTCTCTAATTTCTGCTTATTTCTACATTCGAGGACGAATGTTCTCAAGGGGGAGATATTGTAATACCCCGGAGGTGAGTAGGAGTAGACCCGAAAGTGAAAGAGGTGAAAGTACAGGAAATGGGGGAAAATATCTCAGGACGGGCCAAGGTACGACTCGTGGTGTCATACCATGGGTCGTTGTAACGAGTCGTGGTTAGGTTTAGGCTAGGTGACAATGTAAGCAACGGGAGACATGATGACTCATTATGGGAAATGAGTCATTGATAGCAGTCGTGGGAAGGAGTTGAGATCTTCAGATGGCATACAACGGGCGTCCCAACGACTCGTTAGAAGAGACCACAAGTCGTTGGAGGTGGTCATTGGTTGAGTTTAATTTTTTCCAGTGGACTCGACGGGGGGAAACAACGATTCGTTGTTTGTGGTGACGGGTCATGGTGTGACCCATTAGGAGATGAGATGCCAAGGTTCAGGAGGCTAACCATGTGTGATGTAACGAGTCGTGGGTTGAAGGGACGGTTCGTCCTGACCATCTGTTGTTTGGTTTCGAGAATGGGTCATCAGGAGTGTATATAATGAAGGACGCTATGGGTCGTTAGTTGTTCCCACGACCTGTACCACCCATGGGTTCCATCCGGCCAATTTTCAGGAAGGTTCATTAAGGGTATTTTTGACTTTTTCATGATATAAGGCCCTAAACTACGTTGTTTTGGCTTGGGAAAGCTGGGTTTTTAAGAAAATAATCTTTCCTAAACCCTCATTCATGCATGCAAGGATTTTGATAGGTGATCTAAAGGAAATTTCAAGCTTTTCACTTCAATTCTTCCACTTTCATTCTTGGTCTTTTAAGGAGGGTTAGAATTTGATAATTCCAGGTATGTAAGGTCTTCAATGGGTGGATTTTCCACACCCATGTTCCTACTCTATGATTTTACTCAAAATTTATTAAAAACTCGTGAGGTTTTGTATTTGAATTGTATAAAATTTAATGATTTAATTATGGGTCTTGTGATTTTGAAATTTTATCATTATCTACTGATTTTGATCATCTTTTGAGTTTTAAATCGATATTAATATTGTTGATTTTGAATTTCTAAACAATTAAGCTTGATTATGCATGCCTCATGATGAAGTGATTTATGATCCATTGTTTCATTGATGTTTTGATAAGCCCAGCATGATTTATGATTTAAATTATGAATTTATTATGTTATCTATTATGATCTTATGGAGTTCAAGCTATATGCATGATCTACAAGTATGTATGAATTTTATAACTCATGAATTATGTTTTTGGCCTACGCACGGGCCTCAAGTCATGGCTAGTTCACCTATGTTCAAGCATGTTTACGATTATCATCATTTAACTAGCCATGAACTCATGCATGATATACTATGAGTACTATATATATGTTTTGGGAGTAGTATCGAACACCTAGTAGGTTCGGGGCTCATGTTAAGTCCCGGATCTCATGAACTACGTGCCACCGTAGGTATATTGGGACCCCTTTCATATTTGTCCCTGGCCCAAATTGACCTCTTCATGTGTGATCGCGCCCTTCATGGTTCCTACCCTTGGAAAGGTACGAACACCCTCCCGACTAGGGCTACAAGTCGGGCTTCATGTATGCTCATATGGGTATGTCAGTTAAGAGAATCTCCCACTGTTCCTCATGATTTATGCATGTTATGATTATGTATGTTGGCTCAAGTTATGTCAAGAAAAGATCTTCTATTATGATTATGACTATGTATATGTTATGAATGGTTTGAAAACCTTGAGTCATATGATATGTTATAACGATTTATGATACGAGCATGCTGTCCTACTCTTATGATCTTTTATGAACGTTATATATATTTTTTAAATGTCTGTTGTACTTACCTTGTACACTCAGTATATTCCATGTACTGGCCACATACTTTCTATGTTGTATCGTTTCATGATACAGGTCCCAGTTCTCAGGCTCATCCTCACCCGTAGCTAGTTTCAGCCTTGCTCTCAGCACACTTAGTGAGTCCTCATGTTCCGAGGGCTACATGTTCACACTCTATGTTATTTCTTTCAGTTTCTGGATGTTGGATTAGTTGGGGAGTTGTTCCATCAATCCGTTCTTCATATTTAGAGGCTTATCAGACTACAAGTTGTATTTCGCCGTATTGTATAAGTCTAGTACTGCTTTTCCCTTATGCTATGTTATGATTACATTCTTTATGTTAAGTTTTCCACTCATGTGATTGAATTAGATGTATGCTCATGCCATGGGTCGACTTGGGGCCTCTCGGGGCTCCTTGTCCCGTGTTTACGATCCGAGTATACGTTAGTGTCATGCCCCGCCTTGGGGGGTATGACTGGCACCTGGTGCCCTATAGGACCTGAACTGCTAGACTACTGAGCCTAAGCACATCTGGTGCCTGGCTGGCTCTAACTCTGTTTCATGAAACAACGGGCTCTCTTATTGTAAATCTGACCTCCGGCCGACTGGACCTTCCCTTTGTACTATAACATGTTCTTGAGAATCACACTCATATAGGGAACCTATGCAGGCCAAACAAGGCCACCATACTGTCTAGTTATCTCCAAATCAGTATAACAAATGCTGAACAACTATGTGACCGGCAGGTCACCACTACTACTTGGATACGACCAACATAAACAGCAATACTAAACAGCTAACCATACATGCGGCCCCACGACCGACACAACTAACCACAGGGAGATATATATACACAATTTGCAAGCCTCTAAGAAGTCTTGATAAGATGAACAGACGAGGCCCCGACCTGCCCTGTTTGTACAACAAAAGAAAGGAAATAGACCTCTAGTACATGCAGCTCCGGATGACGGGATACGATGACTCTATGGCTGGCTGGAATCACGAGGGATCGGCTCCTCGTCTATAGTACCTGCAGGCAAGTAATGCAGCGCCCCAAACGGGCGTCAGTACCACTGGTACCGAGTATGCAAGCAAGCTGAATCACCAAGCAACATAACTAGAAACTACGAGCAGTAGGAAATATCTGAAACTATACGGGTGATGGAATCTGAAACAAGCTTATTGACTGAGAGTAGGTGGGAGCATACCTGTCGACGTTGCGACCTGCTGTCTATCAATAATAAATAACATATATATACATATATAAGAATCAAGGATAATACCAGCCCCCATAAGCCTAAAGGTTCCAACCAACAAACAATCTAATATACCCCTACCCGAATCAAAACCATCCAAAAATTAAAGTCACTCCACTCGTCTACCTTGCGAGCACCTCTGCCGGCCCCTTGGGTCCGCAGCTTGGAGCTATGGCCTCTGACTATAGCGTATGCAGTGGGGACTCCTGTCTGCATGGCGTAATCTGTATACGTATACGTAATCTGCCCCACACAGGCGCAAGCGCACAACAGGGTAAGCTGTACTGCTATGCTGATCAGCCTGATATGGGGGGGGAATGCTCCATCGCATCTTCGTCCTACTGCGGACGGCATGCCTCCTTGGAGTGATGTATCCTCACCCTCACAGGCGGGCGAGTCGACACAACAGATTAACCCGGGGCGACGAGGACGCTCTAGGGTGCCCTCATAGCACAAACAGGTCTCAGCAAACAATAATCACGTACTTAGAAAGCTTATGTTTGATCTGAAAATACTATCTGTATTCTGATTTTTTATTCTGAACTCTTTTCTGTGTTATACTAATTCTCATACTTCACTATCTTTGTATAGAATATTACTCCCGGCTATGCAGCTATCATATATGAGATATTATCGACTGTCTGGCTATACTGTATCTGAGATATTATCTGACTGTCACAATGTTGCTTCTACTAACTTTCATTCTGAATATATATCATATTATTATAAAAAACATACTTGTTAAATTCATCTCTTGGACTCAACTCTCAAACTTCCGAATTCTTTCTTCTATAAATCCTTGTTTACTATCTTTGGATTACTAACTTGCCGAAGGAATTAGCTTTACATGCCTTCGGCCGGGTTCCCGACTAGCGGCGTAGTTCGGTCGGTGCCTGCTATTTCTCCCAACTGCATTCATATATATATATATATATATATATAAATTGAACTAAATCATAAATTCTAGAAGAAATCATCACTTTCAATATATACATAGCCCAAACTTTGACTTATTGAAAAAACGATTAAAGCCGCTATTTCTAGTTCGGAAGGGATAAATACTCACTTTAGGGCTGAGAGTATATTGACACTAATTATAGACAATTCCACTTAACTTAGCTCGGTAGCCGGCAGATTCGCCCATTCACAAGCAATCATCAAGATGCTCCTTCTTTATAATACCTCGGTATCTAGGATTAATTCAGTTTGGACGCGTTTGACAGCGTAATCGGACGGTAATTATCAAGAAACCTTCCTTCCTCCCTCTCTCGATTTGCTCTTTGTTTTCCTTGGAAATTATATGAGATTTATTAAACCGGTTTGGAAGGCTTTTATGCTTGGGGCTGCACCTCACCTCCATGACCTGTTTGTGTATGTGCTGGACCTCGCCTCCATGACACGCTGTATATCACAGGTGATTCTCCGTGACACTCTGCCATCGCGGAGGGGTCTTGCAACCGCCTCTTCGCGATGGTTCGGCGTGTCATATCGGTCTTTCCCCGAGCCTTTCTCACATGTATGGCATTCAAAAACTCATAACCAACATGCGTAGGCCATCTACATATCCGAGAATTACGAGTGTAACAGTTAGGGTCGTGACAGCCAATCCATGCCGAGATAACATGGAGTGGTCATGGATAGCTCTACTAAGTCTCTTTGAGGTGACTTTCTGAATAAGCTGTGAGCAGGGAATTTCTATACACCCGTCTATCTACAGGCGAATCACCAACTAAAGTAGAGACTGAGAGTTCTGATAAGATTTCAGGATTGACTCCGAAACTACTAGCAACATAGGGCGTCCCAAAGACAGTATCCTGGATCTAACAAATGCATATACATCAATATAGAATACTCATAACATACCCAATGATGCATCGGAGACCTCCTGCTCTGGCGGGATGCTAGGGCATAGAATCTACTTTGTGATGTCCGCACTTGTGCTAGTAGATGCCCCCTCTTGAGCTGAATAAGTGCTGGTGGAGCTGCTGAACTAGAACATGGGCCTCAGTTTCATCATGACCCTACCTGGGTTTGTTGGAAAATCTCTAAGCATGCTTGTCAGGGCCAAGGGCTTTGAAGCAAGCACCCCATCAAACACTTCTTGTGTCTCGACCACATCTGCTACACTCTGGAGGGCTAAATCGGTAGGTATGCTATATGACCTCTCAAGCATGATGCTCATACCTACAGTCGCGCCTGGACCTGGATGTCACACTGCAGCAAAGGTGCTAGGGTGAATATCTCTAGTGAAGTGCTAAATTGTGCCCACTAGGCCTCTGCCCAGGAGAATGCATTACTGTCAGTCCTAGCCCTCTTGGCCTCTCTCTCCACTCCACTTATCTGTACTTCTAGATCTACTGGGCGTACAGTACTATCCAAGCAAATTAAATATGCAGAGAATCATCGTGGTCGGGCAATTCGACCAAAGAGTCTTCTATCCAGTGTACAAACACAACAGCACACGGGCCCTGCAGTCACACCATCTCCGGTTCATACAGATGGACATTGTGAACTCCAGGGCATACTCCTGGTGTCATCCTTCCTTTCTTTGATTCATAAAATGTTCGCTTTCATCTCCCTCATCTCATGAGAGAAAAATCAATCTAGAAAAGCGACATGAAACTCATCCCAGCTTGATAGGGCCCCTTGCTCATTGTCCTACTATCCTTCCCTTGTTTGAACCAAATGTACGCGACTCCTTTCAACTGATAGGTAAAATCAGCACAGTCCTCCTAGTCACCCCCATAATCTAGGTGATCTTGAAAATCTCTATGAACTCATATGGATCCTCGTCCACACTTTGATCCAAGGAACTCGGGAGGATTCATCCTCAAAAAGTCTCTAACTCTGTTGCCACTTTGCATTTTCCCATTCTTAGGGACATGTGCTACCGCACGCACTGATTGACCTAGGTGGTCAGGCCTGGTCTAACATCTAAATGGCACCTAAACTCTGCATGGGCAACCGATTTGGGTACGTGCTCCGCATGGACTGGTGGGGCGATGATGCCGATCTCTATTACCATCGCCGTGGCCATTTCCATTTCTCTTTCTCCTTTCATTAACTCTACGAGGAGGCATGATTCTGCAAACGCATGCTGAAAATTTAGAAGGATAGAGACATTTACCACACGACCTAAATCATGAAAAAAGGGAACATTTCCTAAACTTCTCGTAGCCTCTTCATCATAAGTGTGGCGTGCTTCACACCCATGAAAAAGACCTGCTTAATGCGGATTTCAGACACCCTAGGACACTTCAAAACCTAAGGCTCTAATACCAAGTTTGTCACGGCCCGAACATAGGTCAGATCGAGATTTGAGACAAGGAATTTAGGAAACCCAAGTCAACCCATGGCATGATTATACATCTAACTCAATCATAGATAGCGGAGATCATCATAAATAACATAGCGGAAGTCTAGAAAAAACACATAACATCTAATCACATACATGAATCTAAAGCTGAAATACGACCCATGCCCAAAACCTCTATCATGACGAGTTGATGGGACAAGACCCCAACTAACTCACTAATATCGAAGACTGAAAAAGATGAACATAAATGATAATAAGGGCCCTCGCAAGATGAGGACTCACCAACTCTGATGCGGGAAGTACTAAAGATGAGAATCTGGCTATCAGCGAGAGACTGAGTCTGGATGTTGGAGCCTGTATCATGAAATGATACAATATAGAGTATGTGTTGAGTACGTGGGAATATACCAAGTATGAAAGGTAAGTAGATCGTTAAGTAAAATCATTAAACATGCATAATATAAAATATTAATCAAGATATAAGATTCTGAGAGTAGGGATTGCATGCTATTTTCTGAAATCATGATCTGAACATAACTGAATCGATTGACCCATAGCTGAAAACTGGTAATCATAAGTAAAAGCTGAACATTAGGTCAAACTGCGGCTATATATCATGACTAATGTACATGCATAACTGAAATCATGAGGAACAATGGAGACTTGTCATATATTCGACATTACCACGATAGAGCTTACGTATTCCCAACTATCACAATCAAGTGGACAGAGTTTGTCCAAAGCCTTTCAGGGCTAAGGATTTTCCATGGTATCGATATCCAAGGTCAAGGCCCCTTGGGGGCAGGGAAACTCAAGGGAGGTCCTAAAAATATAAAAATGAAACCTACTTTGGCGCGTAGTTATGAGAGCACGGGGTTGATTGACTCTTAGCCTACTCGGTGCTAACACTACTCCCAAAAAACATGCATATGCTCTCCATCATTTTCAACAGATCTGACCTTCGTCTAGTGATGAATCTTAATAATAATATACATGCATAGTGGAAATCATAACATGAGGAGCCTTGGCTCAGAGAGCCGCCGCTACAAAGCTGAAAATAATGGGAGTCTTGAGTCCAAATAAGTAGCCAATAAAAGAAAGTAATTCAATAGAAATCATAAAACATACTTGATCATATGGGCTTGCCCAATACTTAACATACTTGAAATCATCTTTATTCACTTTGAAAAATGAACAAGCATGGGCATTTTTGAAATCATACTTTCTTCATAAATATCCTTGTCATGCTTAAACACATATCTGCTCATAGATCTCAACTTTCACTTGAACATTCATATATGGCTTGTCCCATAGTTTGAAAACTTGGCTGTAATTATAAGTTAAAACATTGTAAATTCTTCCCATTAATCTTAATTCTCATTCAAAACAATGCTTGAATACTTGGTAAAACTTAGGAATTCATGCATTGGGTAAAACCCCATGGAATCATCAATTAAAACATCATGCATTGAGAGGGGCCCAGGAATGGTGTGAGCAATTGCACCCATTCATAGCCTTCCACATACCTAAGGGTCAGATTCTACAACTTTCTTGATTACCCAATGGAGATTTGGGGAAAAACCTTGATGAACTAGGCACGACCACCTCTTTGGACCTCTAAACTTGCATGCATGAATGTTAATGAGCCTAGAATGAACGCACCCCTCTATTAAACTTACTATTAGAGCTTAAGAAATGACATGGTTTTAGACCTTAGAATTTGGGAATTACGGAAAAGCCCTTACTAAATTCGTAGAGAAAAGCAGGCTGCCGAGTCCCAACGAGGCCGGACGAATGCGTCATCACTGGCCAAGACTCATGGTCGGCAGTCGTCAAGCTTCACTGGAAATTGCATGATGGTCACCCCGAGGCACTTGGCGTTCGTGACCCGGTGACCATGACTCGTGTTTCACCTCCGTCTCTGCGTACAAATAAATCACCTGGGATCACCACGGGGACACAATGACTCTTGGTGCACCCAACGTGTCGTATTGATGACCCATCGCCAACACTGCCAGCTTCTCTTCTTCCTTCGCCCATCCTTGACCATGGGTAACCTAACGGATCGTGGGTTAAACAGGATTCGTGATCACACCCCTGGTCACCCAAACGCCGAAAATTTTCAACTAAGTCAAACTTCACACCACGAGTCCTTAATGACTCGTGGTCATTGTTCGCATCAACCTTTGGATGACTACGCAAGTGCACGTGGTCGAACAAGTAGTAAAACAGCTCAAGTAAGCCAAGTATCGATCCCACGGGAATTTGGACTAAGGTAACAATCTAATCAAGTGTCAATAAACTTTAACTCTAAAAATGCAGACAAGCGATTAATACGAGAAGATTTTGAGGTTTTGGTTCCTAAATTTGTACTATGTCCAAAATGAATATACAATTTGAGTCTGAACTATAGTGATGAGCATGCTGAGGCTAAAATGAACACGTAAAAAAAATAAATTATCGATACAAGTTGGTTAATCTTTCCTCCGGTTGCTAGTCAAAATTATTGCCTATGAATTAAAACTCTAAGTATTTAACCCAACTTAAGAATCATGAACCTTCCACCTACATTTCTGTGATAAAGAAATTCATGTTCTAGACATACAAAACCGATTCCATGAGTGACTATTTTGACTTTCGGGTATATTTCTATCCACGAAGGTAAAATCAATTCTCAATTTTCCCAAACCAAGAAAAGATCATATCCTATCAATTCACAACTTTCCAATTTCTTGCGCTTTCGAGTGAAACCAGACTTTTTAGATATACATTAACATTGTACACATTAATGCAGTAAGAACAAGAATTAATAGAACAACCATGGAAGAAAGATGAAAAACCAAATGATCAATAATTACATTTCACTACAAATGTTCTTAACCTCATCAACAAGTGAATTTAGCCACTCATTTGTGGATTAAACATCATCAAATGAGTGTAAATCATACAAACAATTGGAAATAAAGGAGAAAGAGATGAAAAAACCCTAGAAGTTTTTTTCATCACGACATTTGCCTGTAACCCACGTTTCTTGCTCCACCAAGTTAGAATGATTAAAAATGAACCTAAGTGTTCTATTTATTTGTACTGGTGGGAATTTTCCCAGAATAGCAAACAGCCGTGTCTACGGAGTGCATCGCGGAGCACTGCCTCCGTGACACGGCACAAACCTGAACGCTCACTGGAATCGGCCCTCCATGTATTTATGCCCAACATTGCCACGACGTGCAACGCGGGGCTTGGCCAATGTGCCACGGCTCCAACCTTGCCTTCTTTGGGATTCCATGTTCAGTAATTAGGTCCAACGTGCCCACCAGCCGGAGGCAGCACCCGGACTTTCTCTGGAATTTGGCTACTTTAATCATCCGGGAAGAATGCATCGCGATGCTTGGCCTGACGGCTCGGAGCCCCTTTATTCACGCTTTCCTTGGCCTTTTCTTGCCTAAACAAGGTCATTTCCGATTTCTCTCAACATGCATCTTAGCTTCCTAAAATTGTATTTTCCTGCAAACAACACTGTCGCGCCCCGTTTTTCCCTCGCGGAAAAGCGAGTTTAACATGTGACGACTCTTAAAGGTAGATTAGATTGAAGAGCCGCCACCTAACAGATGGAATTGCGTTAGGGCATCGTTCTAACCTAAACTTTATTTCCTAGGTCACGAGTTTGAGCACGGGCAAGTTACCTCGAAAGGAGGTGTTGAGCACCTTTCGAGGTCCACAAATAATGATTTCCCGAGCAGATTCATTAAATGGAAATTAGCTAAGTGAACAAATAAAATTGATTTTTAACTTATGAAATTTAAAACATAATATTGATAAAAGAATAAATAATTAAATAGCTAATGCAACTAGAAAGAAATTTGAGCAAACTAAAATCTAAAAATAGTTTATCAATAAATACAAAAATTGTGTTTGTGATTGTACTTTGTAAATTGTAATTTAAAAGTTACCAATTTTTTTAAAATAAATAGTTTTTAATTATTTAAAATATTGAAAGTTAAAAAAAATATGGGGCCGAACTTTGAAGAAGCGCCTACGTATCCCTTATGAGATGCAAGCCAAACGTAGTTCTACCAGGGTTTTAACCTAATGGGATCACCTATGCGACAAAAATAATATTTCGCAATCATTTAGATTGCTCGTATTATTCAGCGAGCACAGATTATCATTTCCCATTCCGCCCTAATTAATTGATTATTAACTTAAGGCGTTTCTAAGTGGAAAAATTAAACGCCTTAATGTGCCTACCATCCCAATCCTAATGTCAAGAGGCGATGGACAACTAAATTTGGATTTTGGATCTAAATTCCTAAGGCTTAAAAAAAAAAGGTGATTAGCGTCAAGCAAAGCACACCAATAATTAAATCAAATAGCAAAAATGTTTTCAAATATGCCTCTAAATAAAATAAATAGGTAATTAAACATGTTTCCGAATTAAACTCTATAGTCATGATATCTAATGCAAAATAATCAAATTCAAGTATCATAATGTATATGAGAATAAATAAAAAACAAAAAGAAAGGATTAAGCTAGGTTTGTAGCTCTTCAAAGAAATTAAAAAAACAAAAAAAACATGTAATTTAATTAAAATTAAAATTAATTGAAATTTAATTAATTTAAAGTTAAAATTCTCTATTATATATTTAATTAATTTCTTATGGACATGATTTCTAGGTGAAGCTAGTATTAAGATAATAATAACATATCAAAAACCCCACCCCTATGAACCCCTTTCCACTATTATTATTGTTTATTACAATTACTACAAGCTGAAAAATAAGTAAATAAATAAATACAACATGTGAGGAAAACAATATTGAACGAACATGATCTTCTCTTTATCCCACCACGATAGCCGGTTGGTCCCGAAATAAAATGATACCTGTTTTTAAAAGACTAAATACAAGCAACATATGCATATAGATATAAACAATAGTGTATATGTATGTATATGAAAGATGAATATTGCAGTGATGAATAATATCAAATAATAATACTGCTCATGTGGGTAAGAAAATTTAGTAGGCAATTAAATTACAGACATCAAACATGAATAACAAACTAATAGAATGAATGAGAATTGCATTGTCAAAATTGACTAACCGGTTAAAAACTTTATATTTAAATACCGGATGATCGGTTTCACTTGCCAAGCAAGAGAGAGATTTTTAGTTTTTCACCAAGTATAGAGAAGAGAAGAAGACAATTATTAAAAATAGAGAGAGTAAGATCTTCCCATAGGGGTTGAGTAGTGTTCGCCCCCTTTGAGCGTTGGAAAAAGAAGAACAATTATTCGATTATGTTTGGATGCTAGAGAAGAAAAAGTAAAGTTATATGCTAAGTGAAGTTTTTATGTTCTGTCCTCCTCCCTTTCAAATGAGAGGAAGGTCTGCTATATAGTGGAGAAGAGGAATTAAAGGAAAATAAATAGTCGGCCTAATTGTATTCCCATAAACAGACAAATATTGAATCAATTAAGGAGGAAATCATCCAATCAACTAACGGGCAAATCAGATGAATAAATTACGAGATCATTTTCCTTAATTGAGAAAAATTAGAAATAAAGACCCACCAATAAATCTATATTTACCATAATTAACAAATCCCAAAAATAGACAAAAGACTCATTCATTTTAAAAATCTTCTTTAAATAAGGCCAGTATAACAAAGCTGTCAATAATTATGTTTGAGAAAATAAATAAATTAATTAATTAAATTACAATAATTGATATGTTGAAATAAACTAAAACTTAATCATGGAGGACCTTCTTTAACAAAACAGGATTATACAGCATAAGATTTTACCACAGATTATTTAAAATATTAACTTACCATAAAGGGTGCAGATTGTAGAAAGTAAAATCTTAAAGAAATTCCTCAATCAATCACGATAATCAACTCTAGTCTTTTAAAAATATAATCATTACTGATGTGTATATGTTGACTAGTCAATAAAAAAAATAGAAAATAACTAATCATAATACGTTGAAATAAAAAGAAAAAAAAAATTGACTCCTACTACGCAATTTGATTCTAAACTATCATATTTATTCGCCAATTAAAGTGTGTGAGGCGATCGACAATAAAGTTATCAGCAGTTACCACTCAAACATAGAGACTTAATACGACATATAAATATGAATTGCACAATTAATCAAAGAATAATCGCCATCACAACAGCTTGTAGGAACATTTATGTTCTTACCTATTTTGACAAGAAATTAAATGCAGCAGAGAAACACCAGCGCAATAATATTCAAGTCCTAAACGAGTGGGGAAACAAAGAATCTACCAAACTGAGGATTACATATATTATTATATAATATACGTCTGTATGCATGTAGGAAAGCATAGGACAAACAACAAAGCATTTTGAAGCATTTAATCATGAATAGAGATATATACCTAAAAACATGTAGAATCAAATGACCCAATGATTTTCACATAGACATTAGCAGTGTAGAATCAATTAGACTTGATAAGACAGAACATATAAGGCAGCTTGCTAGTTGTTCGAGGCAATAATATGTAAAGGATATTCAAAATAATTTGAAGTTGGGAAGGGAACAAACAATACAAGGCTTGCATGAGGCATAAATATTAAAAATTAGAAAGATACAGGTAGGTATATTCGAACTTAAACTACCACATAGTTAGTTTCTTAGGAGGCTAACAACTAAAGGGTAAACACTCAAAGTTAAAACCACATTCACACCACCATGAATTTAAATTTAGATCTGAAAATATGTTAAAAGGACGGAATGAATACAAATTCGTATCACGACGAAGTCACAAGAACCCAAACCATTTAAGTTAAACATTCAGATACATACATATAAATCAGTAAACGAGAATGACCCAGATTATCAATTTATACTTAAATTCTTGTCTTAAGTTTTTTAATGCATAGGCCCGAACCCGCATGAGGCGATTTCGGCCAGACGGTCGGGCGGTGGGAGGAGCAACGAAGTAGATGGTGGGATTTTAGCATTTTTCGGAAGCTGGCGTTTAGGTTGGTTTTGGGGTTTGTTCGGGTGAGGAAGGAGAGAAAGAAGGTGAGGGGAGGCAGCCATGGTTTTGCGTTGGTTTAGTTGTGCCTCGCCGAGCTTGATGACACGATGGCGGGGAGACGCCGATAGAGGTGCAAGCGGTGGCTTTTCGGTCGGAAAAGGGGAGGAGAGGATGTTGGACGGCGGCATATCTGTTAGAGAGTTACGGGTTTGCTGCTTTGTGGTGCGCCGGTGGTGCATTGTTTTTCGGGTTGTGGGTTTCCTTGAGGGAGATAGGTGACGGGTGAGAAATGGGGAAAATGGGAGGAAGAAGAGGACGGAGGTGCGGTCGTTGGCAGTTTTTTCCGGCGATGGGGCGATGGAGGTGGAGTCACAAGCGACTGCATGTTGGAATCGGAGCCTGCCGGAGATGGGGCAGCGAGAGAGAGGCTGCCGGCATAGTGTTGTGGGTGGTGTCGAAACTTGCCGGAAATTATGGAGGTTTGGTGGCCGGTGTGAGGGAAGAAAGGAATGGAAAGAGGGTAGAGAGGAGGCGACGGCAATGATTTGTTTTCCTGTGTTAATGGAGTACGATGGTGTTTTGATGCGTTTTCCGTTGGTAGTTTTTCGGCGGTGGAAGATGAAGGCGGTGAGGTTGGTTGTTGGGCAGCGAGAGGAGAAACGAAGAGGAAGGCGTGGTGGCTGTTTGGGGGGTTGGTGGTTGCCAGAAGAGAGAGGAAGAGGGAGGTCGGTGAAGAGAAAGAGAGAGGAGGAATGGCGGTTTGCTAGGAGAAAGTGAAGAATGAAAAGTGTGATTAGGTTTTGAGGTGGGGGATAAATATGGGAAGTGGGAGTGTTTTAATCTCAGCCGTAGGATCAAATTAAATGAACGGTTAGATTAGTCTTTAGATCTTGGGTCGGGTTGCGGGTCTTAGTAGTGTGGTGAGATAAATGGGTAATTAAATTGAAATTGAATTGTCTAGAATTGAATTTAAATAATAGCCGAAATTGATCAATAGTGGCTAAAATTTGCATAAATTGAATAGAAAGTGGCCGGATTTGAAATAAATTAATTGAAATTGAATAGAAAAGTGGCTAGATTTTAATAAATTGGATGAAATTGAATTTAGGTGCTATTAAATTAATAAATATACTAAATTTGTAGATAAATTTAATAATAAGTAATAAAATAATTTAAATTATAAAAATCATATAAATGTTATTATTAATAAATAAAAATCATAAACCTTAGAATACTTATGTAAATATTATATAATTAAATTATTATATTTATGAATATAGAATTCAATTGCTAGAAATTAAAATTAAGTTATCAAATATTATAAAAATAATATTATTAACATAAAATAATTTATAAATTCAGTAGAAATATTAGTCAAATAAATTCGTAAAATTTAGTAAAATTATGTAAATAATTTATTAAATAAATATTATTTCAGATAAGAGTGCATATTAAAACGAAATACATTATATACATTATTGTTTTAATATCAAAACTTAAAACTAATCATGTTGGTTAGTATAAATTCACATTTTACTATAAATTACATGACAATGCACAATTAACGATAGATAAACAAGACGAAATAGAGCATTTTGAGTATCACTTGGGCATGCCTCATTCCTGCCCAAGATCCTCACCCACACTTAAGGCCTTGTTCGTCCTCAAACTATAATCTCACATCTCATGCATTTGAAACCCACGCATAGCTACTTTGAAATAACAATTCAAGCTACGGTTATACCAATTATTTACTATAGCAAATCATCAAGAAAACATGCATAGTCTATCCAATGCAATGACATTCAACACATCAAGACCTCCTAGTCTCAGAATCGACTCTCAATCATTGCAAACTCATGCAAATCAGCTTCCAGTCAAGATGCTCAGGCACGAAATTCAATCTCTCGTCGAGCATGTGCCCTCACAACACAAGAATTTTTCCCTTTTCAATGATATGAAATCAAAAGCATTCCATAAGGGGCATATAAACACGATTTCACTCTCTCTCCCAAAAGAATTCACATGCATCATGTCATGAACCATATGCTTGCCCTCCTAGTGTATTACTCCACTAATATAAGGACGAGCGATGTAAGATCACGTAGGACTGTAGGTTTTACTAAACAAGTTATGGAACTAGTAAATACTGGGCTAACAATAATAGCAACTAGCATCCTTAAGCGCTTTTCAATACATCCCATCACATTATGGGCATTGTTTCTCCTTCATCCTCCCTTCTTGAAGTCTTTCTTTATTTTTGTCCCCATTTCTTAAGCACACTTGACTAACAACAAAAGATTAGTTCACATCTTTATTTTATTTAATTTACAGCAAGTGCACCTTTGACCTTTTCTTTTCTTTCACCACTTCAGCTTTTTTTCTTTCTTTTCACAATTCTCACTCCTTGACAACGTAGGAAAATTTATTTTTCTTGAGCGCTTAAGAGTTTTGGATCAAATTCACGGATAATGAAAAGAAGGGTTAAAACTCGGTTTACAACTTTTCGATGAAAGAAAAAAATAGGCTAAAGGCTCAATGGGCTAACTAGGATTGACATTCAAGGTGGGTATGATATTGGAAAAAAAACTTTCGGTTAATCAAAAAAACGCCTACATCCTTTCCTACACTACACTTCCTTCATTTCGTTTCGTACAACAAGTTCTAGACAATTCACAATAGCATGGAATAAATCGAAACCTCCAAACACTCATTGCACATGCTCAACTCAAAGAAATATTACAAACTCTGCCTCAATCACACCGAATCGAACTCTATGGCCTAGGTATCTCAACATATTTACAAGTTGCATGCTTTCAGATCCTTTGCATTCTAAATATCATGTACAACACGCAACAAGAATTTCGCACCTTAAAGTAGCGTCTGCGATTGGGATACAAACAAACAAAAATAAATGAAAGAACAAAAACTACTCCTATCGACTACATTTCTTAAGACAGACCGTCATCCATCCATCATAGGGCGGTCACTATTTACGACTTCGGTTCAATGGGACTGTGTCCAAAAATGCGAAAACAAACGCGACCCAATCATAAAAATAATTCAAAGAAAAGAAATTTTTAAAAATATCGATAATTTCGACAAATCCAAAAATATTTACCAATATTTACACAGCCAGCTAACAACATTCAACAGCACACAACAGCTTCACATTAATTTACAATACCAAACATAAACACAAAATCACGGGGTCACAATTTTTTCCCAAGCACAACAACAGAAATGAATATCAACAACAACAAGACAACAACCAACACCTAACTACTGCCCACCCCACACTTAAAACCGAACACTGTCCCCAGTGTTCATAAATTCAACATAGCACAAAGTGGGTGGTGAAACTCCACCAGATCAATCAGTTATTCAACTTCTTCGTCGAGGTGCGTGCCTCATCTCCATGTCACAGATCTTCCGTCATCCTCCTTCTAACTCAACATCGGAGTCCTCACGATGTGTCTCCTCATCAGTGGGGACGTCGTCATCTGAGCTCCAAAAGCTGGCCCCACCGACATAGAGCCCTAAGCGTTCTCGAGGGTAGTCTAAGTCGAGCGCCACAACTCATCCTACGTTGCCGGCCTCCCGCCTATGCGCAAGCTAGACATCTGCATCCGAACATTCCGGGCCATATACTGATCTCCGAGCATGTCGGCACCGGCTAGTGTATGAACTGGCCCATGAGTGGTTTCGGGTGCCTTGGTCTTTGTGAAGTCCACGACACGCCTATCCCATCTGCGGGATGTAGTCGGGGCCTCTTCCTCAATATCCAGGCCCCTTGAACGTGGTCAGCAAGCCGCAAACCCATTACATGTGCCCTTGATGCAAAGCGGGCTCTGCCCATGGCGGATATGATCACCGCCCCCAACATTTATCTCCAGCCCTTTCATCAGGGCATAGACCAACTTTACGATCTAGGAGTGACATCTGTCATGTACCCCCGGAGATCAGGCAGGAACAAACAATTTTAGCCGGATCTACCTGGCTTCCCTGTTCATCTGTGAGTAGGGCAATGTCTGATGGTAGCCCCTCTCCTTATACTTGCTCCAACGTGCTGTCGAACAAGCTCCACCACGGCGTGCGTGATATCATATATGGTGGAGTGATGTTCAGTTTGCCAGGTACATGGGCGTCTGTGTTCCGCGCCCCCAAAATGGCATTCAGGTGATGGGGCTCAAGAGTGACAATTTGACCCCTTATCTTGACGGTGTAGGCTAGCGGAGCGTCGGGTTCCAGTTTAGGTAGAACTCCCGAATCAAATGGAGATTGCACTCCTTGGGCTCTTCAAAAATGAAGTTCAGCCCGGCAGTGTGAATCCTGTGGACAATTCTAGGGAATTCTTGTGCCAACGGTTCCCTTGCAATATGCTTCTCAGGAAATATTTTTTCCTTATGCTTTGTGTACCACTTCTTCCCTCAGTCAGGTCACCCGTTGGGTTAAGTGTGACGGCGTTGCTTATGTGAACCGCTGGAGTGCTGCTGGGACTGCTGCTCCCAGTCTGATTCTTTTCCTACCGACGCCCGATGTAGATGCGCCCTTACCTTTGTCTTGCCTACTTGCCATTGTTCTGTCGGATCAAGCGGACGGTCCAGGTGTTAGTCAAATCAAAATTAGCTCCGACTAAGGCTGGGTTTAATTGGATCACCCCACGCTTAGTCTTTAGCCACAATCACAATATTGCAGCGGCAAGACAATCCTTCTTTCCAATTTACATAAAAAAAACAACATAACAACAAAAATGCCTCGTGCATTCGGAAGGGAGTCGACGGTACAAATTCTATGTACTACTCCGGACTTCGTACAATAATCACAATATTACCATCGATAACATTTCATCACATAGCACTTAGCAAAAATTTCTATCAACAAACCTATGCAATTCACCACTTTCTGCCATTTCAACAATTTCATTCTCCCGAAAATCCATCGCGTCTTTATATTAACATTAAGCACAACGTAATTTACCTCACCCAACATGCACAACCCAGCAAAATTTCACATTTCAACTCAATTTAACTTCTTCATATTCAAATTCTAACCTTAGCTACAAATTTCACAAAAAATTCGATCAAGCGTGTGTTTTTATCGAGAGGTTCATACAATCACAATGATACTACGAACATCAATCAACAATAACTTAAATGAATTCATGCTCAATTTTATACTTAGGGCAAGTTTTACTCACCTCCTCATGCTTAAAATCGAAAAATTAGCCAAGAAATTGAGATAGAGTTAAAAGAACATACCTTAAATTCGGTAATCGAAGAAAAGTTGAAGAAAACTCGTGCCTAGGTCGCTTGTCACGTTGGGGAGAGGGAATTTTTGTTTGTGTGGAGGGAGTGAAAAATTGGGGAAAAAAATGAGGGAATCGGGGTTAAAAGGAGGATTTTCAGGCGGGTCACCCGGTGACCCGACCTGCAAAAACACCTCAACGTGTCACGGAGGAAACGCCAGACACCTCCGTGACACCGGAGCCATCACGCAGGAGTGTTCTGGAATTTGTAAAAATTCGGAGATATCCTTCAACATGTCACCGGAGGGTAACGCGGGGGCCCTCCTCCGTGACACGAGAAGCCATCGCGCAGGGTCACTGTCTAGCCACTTTTTATTTTTTTTCACCTCGATTTTTTTCCTTTGCGATTCTTTACATTTCTGCCCTCCGTTCAACCTGAAATTCATCTCACTACAAGAAATTGGTTAGAATTCATAGGTTTCAACGCACACAAATTTTTTCTTCTTTTTATTTATTTATTTATATTTCTTTTTCAATTCTTTCTCACATAGTACATTCACAAAAATCTTAAGCACAAGAATTTTTAAATTTTCCTAAAGCCTCAGCACGGTTAACGAGGGTGAAGAATGCTCCGAGGGCCTTTTAAGCCTAGCTAACAACATGCTTTCGTTCAACTTTGCACACGTGGGTGTTCGACCCCACACTTTTTCTCTTCCTTGTTAGCTTCCTCCTCCACGGAGTACTCAGACTTCCCTTCCATCTGTGCTTAACTTTTTCCACCAAAACAACAAAAGATGAAAAATAAATAAAATCAACTCTAATGCAAGAAATTAAAATGGTACCCATGGTACCCTTGGGTTGCCTCCCAAGCAGCGCCTAATTTCACATCGCGACACGACGTATTTATGTTTCACCACTTTTTCCTCCACCTTGAGGATATGAATCTCACCCTAATTTCTTCTCTAATTTCCTCTTATGTTCTAGGGGTGGTGGTGAAAAATTGTAAGGACCAAACGTAGATGTTGCTTTTTGAACTTATTGGCCCTCAAGTAAGCAAAGTCATTTTGTCTTCCCTAGTTAGCAAATTTCAAAATATACGGGGCTTGGTCCTCCTCTAGACATTTCTCAATAAGCTTGGGAGACTCTATTTCAATGTCGTCAACCAAACTCAATGTCGAAAAATGCTTCCGAGTGGGGTCCAATGCACCTCGATTTTGAAACTGCGTGTGATAGACCTCCTTACTTGAATACACCTTCTCCGCATCAACATCTGTCTCTCCATTAATGACAAATGGGGTATACTCTGTCTCTTCTTCAGTGCATAGACTTTCCATAAGTGAGCCCATCACGGGGACACTCAAGAGATTCTAATTTGTTGGGTTTCATCCAAAAAATTCACCCTTTCTTCCTCTTGTAGTTCCTCTTGAATATCGCCTAAAACTGTTACCTGCAATTTATCACAAGCTTCGGCCCTCGGCCAATCATCTCAGTGACTTTAAAACGCTCATCCTTTCTAGAGCCTCTGCATTCTCTGCTGAATTCTCAATATTGCCATGTACTCTTTCATTGCTTCTGATTGCTCCAGGAGTTGTTTCAGCATGTCTTCTATTCGAGCTTGGCGTCCCAAGTCCTCATTTTCAACATGCCTATATTCATCAAAAACAACGAAGGATCATAGTAGGGGTTCGGAGGGAGTATGCATTCGGACAGCCATCCCAGCTGCCATTCTTGACCACCACATATGTTGCGCGTGTTACAGTGTTGCCACAAGTGGTATCCTCATCGAGACAAGATTCTCCAAAATAGCAATTATCCACCATTTAAATAATTTATGTTCCACGATGTCATGTCAAGAAGGGTATCCGAGAAAAAAAATCAAAAGAATTTAAAATAAATATCAAAGACCACGTTGTCCAGCACTTATATATAAATTGTACACTAACACTAAGAAAACAATTTTACCAATTGCCAGTCCCCGACAGCGCCAAAAAACATTGCATCCTTTTGGATGACTACAGGAGTGCACGTGGTCGAACAAGTAGTAAAATGGCTCAAGTAAGCCAAGTATCGATCCCACAGGGACTGAACTAAGGTAACAATCTAATCAAGTGTCAATAAACTTTAACTCTAAAAATGCGAACCAATAGTGTACGAGAAGATTTTTGAGGTTTGTTTCCTAATTTATACTAAATCGAAAATGAATATACAATTTGAGGTGAACTATAGTGATGAGCATGCTGAGGCTAAAACGAACACGTAGAAAAATAAATTATCGATACAATTTGATTAATCTTTCCTCCGTTGCTAGTCAAGAATTATTGCCTATAGATTAAAACTCTAAGTATTTGCTTAACTTAAGAATCATGAACCTTCCCCTACATTTCTGTGATAAAAAGAAATTCATGTTCTAGCCATACAAAATTGATTCGTAATTTGCTAATACGACTTTTAGGTATATTTCTATCCTGAAGGTAAATCAATTCTCAATTTTCCCAAACCAAGAAAAGATCATATCCTATCAATTCACAACTTTCCAATTTCTTTCTCTTTCGAGTGAAACCCGGACTTTTTAGATATACATTAACATTGGCCACACATTAATCACGTAGAGCAAATTAATAGAACAACCATGGAAGAAAAGATGAAAAGAAACCAAATGATCAATAATTACATTTCTACTACAAATGTTCTATTGCCTCAACAAGAAGTGAATTTGGCCACTCATTTTGTGGATTAAACATCATCAAATAGTGTAAATCATACAAACAATTGAAATAAGGAGAAAGAGATAGAGAAAAACACTAGAATTTTCGTCCCCTCAACTACACAACAACCCACGTTTCTTGCTCCACCAGAGTCGAGAATGATTAAAAATGAACCTAGTGTTCTTTTATACTGGTGGGAATTTCCCGAAATAACAAGCAGCGTGTCACGGAGTGCATCAAAGACACTACCTCGCGACACTGACGCATGAACTAGAATCCGGCCCTCCATGTATTTATGCCCAACGTGCCCACGGCGTACAATGCGAGGTGATGGTCACGCAAGTGTACGGGTCGTGCAAGTAATATAGTGGCTCTTTTAAGGAACCGGAATGTCGAACCCGGGGACTGGACTCACAGGTGAAACCTTTTCAAGTGTTAATTTATAAAACTCTAATAATGAAGACAATAGTAATGAAGACAACAGTGTAAAGAAGAGTTTTTATATTTTGGAACTATTTTTATACTAAAGTAAGATATTTATACAATTGAGTCTGAACTATGAATGTGAGTATGCTGAGGCTACAACGAACATGTAAAGAAACTAATTATCGATCTACCTGGTTTATCTTTTCCCCGGTTGCTAGTTGGAACTTATGCCTATGGACTAAAACTCTCGTATTTAACCCAACTTAAGAATCACGAACCTTCCACCTACATTTCTGTGATAAGAAGAAATTCATATTCTAGCCATACAAAATCGATTCCACACTTGACTAATACGACTTTCAGGTATATTTCTACTACAAGGTCGGAACTTATGCCTATGGATTAAAACTCTCGCATTTAACCCAACTTAAGAATCATGAACCTTCCACCTACATTTTCGTGATAAGAAGAAATTCATGTTCTAGCCATACAAAAACCGATTCCACACTTGACTAATACGACTTTCAGTATATTTCATCTCCGGGCTGCAACCAATTCCCAATTTCCCAAACCAAGAAAAGATCATATCCTATTAATTCACAACTTTCCAGCTTTATCCCTCGGGTGACTCCGGACTTTTTGGATTTACATTAACATTGGCCGATATTAACGTAGTAAGAACAAGAATTAAATAGAACAACCATGTAAGAAAAGATGAAAAAACAGATAATCAATAATTACATTTCTATACAATAGTTCATAACCTCAAAGAAGAAAGGGATTTAGCCACTCATCGGATTGTATATCATTAAATGAATGGAAATCATGCAAACAATTGAAAGAAAGAAGAAAGGGATAGAGAAAACCCAAGAATTTTCGGGCCCTCACAACCGCCCGTAACCCACGTTCTGCTCCACCAAGTCGAATAATTAAAAATGAACCTAAGTGTTCTATTTATACTAGGGATAATTTTCCCGGGAATAACAACAACGTGTCACGGAAAGTGCACGCGGAGCACCGCCTCTCCGTGACACGGCAAACGCGGAGGCTCTTCCGGAAATTGGCCGCTCTGCAATTGCTCCCAACGTGGGCACCCGCATGCACCGGAGCAGCCTGGGCGTGCTACGGTGCAATCGCGACCCTCACCGGGAATTTCTTGGAATTTGTAACTCCTGCATAGACCGCATCCGCGATGGTGGCTGCAGTCACGGCTCCACTGCGAGCCCTTGAATTCCTCGCTTCTCCACCTCCGCTCCTGCTCTGCCTCCCAGTCCATTCCTGGAGCTTCTCCCAACATGTATCTTAACTCCATAAAAGCATGTTTTTCCCCGCAAAACAACGCTAATCATGTTGGTTAGTGAGCAAAATCACACTTTCCTACAATTTACATGTGAAATGTACACACATTGTTGGACAAACACGGCAAAAGCTATATATTTGAGTATCAATTTGGCATATAAATATGCCCCCTATCAAGGGTCCTCAAGTAGCATAATCTGTATATATTTCCTAGCAACAATCCGTAATCTATAAGGACTGTAACCCCTATTACTACTTACCACAACATATCTCATATATGTATATATGTATCAACAACTACATATAATACTAAATTTTTGTAGTGATATGTACTCCCGATAATTTTATGGAATTTCATAATGTACGTGATATACACGTTTCATGTCTAATGATATCTCCTGCTCCTCTCATACCATTTCATTGGAATTTCCGTCCCATTCCGGAAGCAACAAACACATGCACTCTTTTTAGCTATGATCTCGCTATTTAAAATTTTGCCACTTTACAACGCGTGGGGTCAACATCCGCACCTTGGGCCTTACTTGGCATTACATTAAGGGCCCCTGACTATCTCTGCGGGGCCTGATCTCCAGGTCGATCGGATTAGAGTCTCTCAGGTCGGCAAAGCCTCTTAACTTCCCTAGGGCGACATACCATAACATTCTGGACTATAAACTTAATGTCTCTTAGCCGCGCCCGAGGCTTAGTCCTTAATACACGATGTTCTCTCAACTGAGGTCATTCTAATTTCCTCAAAATATGGTATTCCCCGCTTCTTCCCCTTATCTTGCTTAAGCCGAGCTTTGGGGTTCAAGGTACTCGCCTTACATTGTTAATAAGGTTACCGGTCAAGTCTCAGCCTTATACTTCTTCTCGGCTCGCAACACTCATCTGATACATATGACCTCCCTACCTTCGATATCACTACCGAAATCATAACCATTATCTTGGTGCATATCCCGCCGTCGTTAGCGTGTTATGGCGGACTTGGCCTTTTCTCACTCAACCTAACTATTACCGGAGTTCATCACCGATGCTCCTTTACACCCACTTCGAGTATGTTAGTAGTCTTACTGCTCTTCCGACTTATTACCGTGGTGGTCCGCACACAACTTGCGTAATCATAGGGCTCCTTACTTTTTCTAACACTGCAATCGACCGATCCGTCTTCACTTACCGCTACTGGCAACACGCTCAATCCTTGCGCTCCTTGCCATATCGGAATCAAAACTAAGAGGTAGAAATAGCCTTTTCACCGTAACGAAACTAAACATGGAACCTACTCACATCTGAAAAGATCGAGGTGGAAATCCTGCATTTCCTCTCTCTCTCACATCTATCCGATAATTTAATATTATCTCGTCACCTTAGTCAAATCTACATATCTTAACAAATAAATAAACTAGTATTGTTACACCCGTAAGATTCCGCATCTAGCCTGGGCCTTCTACTCGCACGTTAGTTAAGTATTTTTGAAAGTCAGCACTATAAAAAGGCCTGGGGAGAAATCGAACAAGCGCCAAGTCGGCGTGCCGCAAGGCAAAATGTGACTTATAAATCGCATTCCAGAATGCGATTATAAATCGCATTCCAGAATGCGACTTATAGGTCCCGATTATTTTTAAGTTCTCCGTGATGGCAACGCTCACGGAGGTGAGCTTCCGCGTTGGCTCCGTGACACGTTGTCCTTGACCAGGCCCAAGTATATAAAGCCCTCTTTCTAAGCATGATGTTATTTCCATAAAATAATTTCTAGAAAACGTGAGAATGGAGAGACGAAGGAGAGTAATATATATCCGTTTGATACGCCGCCAAATGAAGTCTAATCTCAAATTAACTCTCGTGTACCGAGAGTAGGTATTTAGCAGCGTGGAGCATTCCTACGGAGTTTGTTTTCGCTGGGGCATCACTGACTTAATCGACGAGCTACCGGACCAAGGTAAGTAGAATTTCTCCAAACTAGTGTCTATGTGCTCCTAGCTATGAAGTGAATACTTCTCCCTTCCTCGGACTTCGAAAATAGCAAGTTTTCAACCGCCTTTCATAAGCCTAAGTTTAGCTATTATTATATTGAAATTGACGCCGTCCTTCTGTAATAAAGCCGTATTTAGCTCTAATCAACGATGTATAAGGAATGCGCTGGGAGAAAATAGCTGGAGTACTCGACCGAGCTCCGCCCGGTCGCCGGATAACTCGAGGTTAAGGTATGTGAAGTTGTCCTTCGGCAGTTAGTGAAGTTAGCTATGTGAACTGGCAGTAAACTCCGTATTTGAAACTCCTGCAGTTGAATGTTGAGAATGGAGTAAGTCTACAGATTCTAGTTTGCATTGCCGTATCATATTCACCAAAGTTAGTAAAGCATACGCCAAATGGAAAGTTAGCATTCCAGATTCGTATAGCTTATCGTATGATTAGCAAGCATGTTATAGAATAAAAAGAACATTTTCGTTAATAAAGCTAAAGTAAAAATGTATAGACAGACAGTTTTGTGGCTACAATGTTATCTTCAGATAGATGAGATATTGGCTACAACATTAGGCAATAGTTAAAGAAAGATTTAATCGCAGATAATCGCAAAGAATCGTATAATACGTAATGAGATTAGAATAAGAAATCATATTTCAAATAGTCTTTAAGTTATACATGCTTGCTATTTATATGGCTATTTGCTTGTTGAGACTATACAGGCGTGAGGGTCCCTTATTGAGCGTCCGCCGCCCCTGGGTTGGTAATTGGTGAGCCACCGAGCGGGTGGGGTTTTACGTCGCTCCGAGGGGTGGCATGCCGTCCCCAAAGCTTGGACGAAGATGGATGAAGCTTTCCCCCATAGCAATCTAATCATACATTCAGTTGTCTCCCCGTTGATTTATTCTGTGTGAGCAAAAATTTCTCCGATTTCGTATAGCTCCCGAGGGGGAAACAGCACTTAACTGCATCGTCTCGTACATTCGCCTGTCTCCCCTCAAGTGACTTGTTCCGTGTGAGCAGTGTAGCCCGGCCGGGAGCAGTTGAGTTTGTGTCCGTGGATCCGCACTTATCTCATATCGCCTACATAGGAGTCCTCCGACCCGCATACGTTATTTATATCGAGGCCGAGGCTCGAGCCGAAGACCCAAATAGGGGCTTCAGAGGGAGTCCAAGTGAGCAGATGAGTGGAGTGACTTATTTTTGTGTGTTTTGACCCGTAGGTATATAGATTGTTTGTTGTTTGGTGCCATCCGGCCGATGGGGCTGGGTATTTGACCTGCTTGCCAGCTTGTATACTCCAGTTTATGTGTTGGTATACTAGCTATTAGACAAACAGGACGCCGCGTTTATGTACGCCCGCCTTAGCTTCCATACAGTAAAGCATGATCCAGCCATACAAGCTTATTCCTGCATTCGGCTATCTCCCGCCATACATATTTGTTAGTTATGCCGTCTTATTTCAGCTCTTTTCGCTATGTTATTTCAGCTTGCTTTTGCATACTCGCACTCGCCGTACCGACGCCTAGCTGGGCGCTCGCATTACTTGGGCTCGCAGTACTGTAGACAAGGAGGCGATCCTCGTGATTCCAACGCCATCCGTTGAGTTGTCGCTCCGTCATCCGAGTCCGATTCCGAGGTGTAGTTCTTTTTTTGATGTACAAAAGAGGGTTAGGCTCTGGGCTCCCGTCCCGATCATTTTCTATCTTTACTCATGTAGGCTTCGTGCATTGTGTTTATCTCCGTGGCCGCTGGAGCTCTGGCCGTGTGAGGCCGTAAGTAATAGACAGTTGTTTAGTATCTCTCATAAGGACAATGTGCAGAGCTGGCAGCTGATAGTAGTGGCACTGCCATTACGTAGCTGCTTGTTTACTCGTTGTCTGTGTATGCCTGCCACTGCTATTACCGGTGGCTGCGTGGGCTATAGGCCTACACCCGGGAGGTCAAGCATGCCGCTATATAGCCCTTGTCTTAAACTCAAATAGAGCTAGCTGTGCACTGGGGGAGCGTGTTGCTCACTCGCTTGTAGTCCAGTCCTTCTAGGCACCAGTGCCGCCATACTCCTGCTGGGCGTGACAAGTATACGCTATGCTTCACCCCTGCTTCTAATGCTATAGAATATACTAAGGATGGTACCGATAAAGGTATCACATTGGGAAGTCCCCATACCTCCTCCTCGCCGTAGTTACCTTGTAACCGGGCCGGTTCCCTCTCTTGTTGTTATATCCGATCTTCCGTCTAGGATGTGATATCGCCGGTCCGACTTGTATCTCAGATATTCAAAGAATATGAAAAGTTTTGTGACTCAACCCTATACTCAGATAAATTTGAAAGACGCATCGAATGCAGCAGAAGAGTAACCATCCTACATACACATCCATAGACAAGACTCTACTTAGACGGCTTGCAAACTCCCTTGGATACGACCAAGCCTCATACCAAGTTTGTCACGCCCGCCTTGGCTAGGTATGACTTGCACATGGTGCCCTATTAGACAAGAACCGCTAGACTACCGAGCCTAAGCACACCTTCGGTGCCTCGGCTGGCTCTAACTTTGATTCATGGAATCAACGCTATACAACGGCTGTAAATAATACTTTCCGGCCGACTAGGCCTATAGCCACTGTACAATAACAACAACAACTGCATCACATCATTATATGGAGCTCATGAGGGCCGATGGCCACCATGTGCGACTAGTTATCAATCAAACAGATGCTAAATGGGCCTACGTGACCGAAAAGATCACCACTACTAATCGGATAAGGCTCCCACACATCCAACATAGCCAGTTTAAATATACGTACTCACTCCCACACGACCGCAGCACCAACTACAAAGGGACATATATACACCGCAAGCCTCTAAGAATATCGGAGTAGCATGGTCGATAGCCCCACCTACTCGTACTATACAACAAAAGAAAATGATATAAACTCTCAATATAAAGACTGGAAGTGACTGTGAGCCGGCGACTCAAGGCCGTTGTGGATCACAGGGACGGCTCCTCGTCTATAGGTACATACGTACAAGTAAATGCAAATGGGCCTAATGGGCACGTACCACTGGTACCAGTATGTAAAGCAAATTGAACATAACTAATATAAGCAACATAACTAGAAATTCCAAATAGCAGAGTGCATTCAAAATCAGAAGGACTGGCTGGACCAAATAAGCTTATCTGCATCGATGGTAAGGTGGAAGCATACCGCTGCCATGGCGACCGTGTCTATCGTTTATGAGATATCATGTATATACAATATATAACATACAAGGACCTATACCAAATTTCCTATAAGCCGAAGGTGCTAACCAACACACAATCTAATACCTCACTCGTCAAAACCATCCAAAATAAATCACCCACTCGCCTACTAACTAGGAGCACCTCGGTCGGCCCCTGGGTCTTGCGCTTCGCTATGGTATCCAACAGCAACTGTGGTTCGAGTTCGGGTGACTCTATAATCGTAAACCGTAATCAGACTGTATTCGTATTCGACTCCGCCCCCGGGCGCAAGCGCGACAGGTAAGCTATACCGCTATGCCGATCATCCTGGCATGGGAATGCCGTATCCCTTCTTCGGCCCTACTGCACGGTATGCCACTCCTTTTGAGTGACGTATCCTCACCCTCCGGCGGGCGGCAGTCTACACAAACATAACCTGTGGCGGCGAGACGCGAAGGGTGCCTCATAGTACAAATGTCTCAACAAAATAATAATCACGATAGCAAGTATGTCTAATTCGAAATACTATCCATGTTTAGATATTCATTCTAAATATCTTTTCTCGTATTAAACTGATTCTATGCCGAGCTAACTATATCCAAATAATTTCGCCGTTCGATACCGTATTTACCGACTTTTATTCCGAACATAGCATAATAACGTAATACATTCTTGCCGATTCATATTAATTTAATACTGACTTTATTCTCTCTTTTCTAGAATTCACGCTATTTGCTATACTAGGATTACTAACTCGCCGAAGGAACTAGCTTTTACATACCGCTGGATTTCCCAAAATTAACCGGCGTAGCTCGGCCGCACTTCGCTATTTCTCCCAACCGCACTATATGTGTCAATTAGAATTGAATATAATATTCCAAAGAAAATCTCACTTTCAATATATATAGCCCAAAACTTTGGCTTATCGAAAAACGGATCGAAAATCTGCTATTTCTCGAAAGTCCAGTATGGGAGAAATACTTACTTTAGGGCTAGGAGTATGTTGACACTAATTTGGAGCAATTCCACTTACCTTATCTCGGTAGCACGAAGACTTGCCTACCGAATTTCATGAAACTAAACCCGCATGAATTCTTCCGGCAATTTTAATACTACTACCACAGATTAATTCGAGTTTGGAAGGCGTTTAGCGGCGTAAACGAAGGAAATTTCCTCAAACCCTTCGCACCCTCTCGTTTCTCTTCGTGTTCTCGAAATAAAATGACGAATGAAGTTAAAACCAAAGTTGGAGGCTTTATATAGTTAGGGACCTTTAAGTCGCATTTGTCGAATGTGGTTTATAAGTCGTATCTACGAATGCCATTTATAAGTCACATTTTCTGCGACGTACCGACTTGGCGCTTGTTCGATCTTCCTCGGCCTTTTTCTAGCATGTATGGCATTCTAAAACTCTAACCAACATGCTAATAGGACATCTACATGTCAAGAATATACTGGTGTAAAACTACCTATTCACCCTCACTTGGATACCTCGCATCTCTAGAAGAAAGTCAATACTAAAATCAATCACCCGCTCGAGAGGAATTCTTGGTAGATCATTTGGGAATACTTTTGATACTCAAGCATACTACCGGAACCGATCGGGATAGCCTGGGTCTCGACGGAAGATCCTTAACCCTAACTAGATGGTACACACAACTCTTGGAAATCATCTTTCCGCCTCAAGGTAGGAAATGAAATGATCGCGTGCACAACCGAACTACCTTTCCACTCTAGGACCGCTTACTCCGAAAGGTGAACTCTATTGCACTTGTTCTACAAATTCTCTGAGACAGAGTAGACAGAAAATAAAGGCTAATCCATCTGGAGGATAACATCAAAATTCCAGCCAAGTGATAACTCTACTAAATCTAATGGGAGGTGATTTTTCAAGGACTATGATAGGGAAATTTCTATACACCCTCTAGCTATAATTGAGTCATCCATTAGAGTAGAGATCAACAGGGTTCTAGTGGTGATTGGGAGAATTAAATTTTAAAAATACTAGCAAACATAGTATGCCACAAAAGATAGGGTAGCCCCGGATCTAACAATGCATATACATCAAGGTGAATTACTCGTAACATACCACTACTACGCTCGGGAGACCTCCGCTTCCACGGGACGCTAGGCATGTAATTTGTTTTGGCGCTGCCCACCACTCGTACTAGTGGATGCCCCTACTCGAAGCCGGGTATGTGGAGTTGCTGAATTGAGGTCGCCGCCTATCATGACCCCGTCTCAAGGCCGGAAAATCCCTAAGCATGTGTCCGAGCCTCTACACTCCCCAAGCAAGCACCTCCGTACCTCGCCAAACACCGACCGTGTCTTCGGCCACATCTTCTACACTGGAGGGCCGGGTCTCTGGGTTCTCGCTACTTCGACCAAGCTCGGCGCGTTCGTCCCTCCGATCACGCCCGACCTAGATGGAACACTAATAATGCTGCACTGGGATGAAGACTGCTATAACCGAGGATGATGACCACCATCGAATATACCGAGTGAACCTAACACTACCCGTCCCCTCTCTTGGCCTACCTCTCCTACTCACTCATCTTATCGCCCATCTCGCCGGGTGTGGCTGTGACTATCCGAGCAAAGTCAATATCCTGGCGAAGTCATTGTGGTTCGGCAATCCTTTGTCTAGGGTAGTCCGCTACCCGTGCATGAATAGGCTCACTCGGGCCCTTCCTGAGATATGACACTATCTCTGTGCACACTGTGACAAGTGTGTGAACCCAAGGCGTACTTTGCATCGTCATATTTCCTTACTTTAGATTCACAAACTTACTGATCCCCTACTTCTCAAGGAAAGGAACTAATCCTGGAAAAAAGTGATGTGCCATGATTTTACGATACTGGACGCTTAAAACCATGAAATTATGCACATTCTAGGTATGTTTATATAGGTATGATGTGTTTTGTGCTTAATGTTGTAGGAAACAAGTTCTGAGTTAATTGGCTTAATTAATGCTGAAAATAATCGAAAAGGAAACTTGGAAGGCACTTAACGAGTCGTTGCGAGGCACGACCTGTCATAGCGTAGGGCAAAAGATGGATTTTGAAATGAGTGAGGTCAATCGCTAGGATTCGGGCAGAAACTTCCAACAAAGTTAAGTAGTAAAGTTGACGACGTATAACGAGTCATGAAATGGAACCACTCATTGGTAGGCTAATGGAACCATCCATGAAATGAACCGGACTTTCCGGGAGAAACTAGACCACGAGAGAACTAACGACTCGTGCCTTATGATGAGTCGTTAGATGACCCATTGCCAACACCGGCACGTTGCCGAGGATGACTGCTTTAAGCAAGGAAATCCACTAAAGGGACAAACAAACCGTCACCAAGCCCGCTGCCACCGCCAACCGTTTCCAGCTTAATTAGGAAAAGGATTTCTTGGAACTATAAATACACATTCTAGGGTTATTTTTGAAGGACGAATTTCTTGATAGTTGGAGAATGATTTTTGAGAGAATTCTGGAGTAATTGAGAGGCGCATTTTGTATAGTTTTCAATTATAATGTTATTCAATTGTTAACATCCTGGAAGAAAAAAAAGCAACACGGGGCGTTTCGGTCACCATGGGAGCGGTGTATTCAACCTATGTGGTTTTTATTCTACAATAATTTGTAAGTTGCAATTGCGATGTCTTCAATATTTTGCATTATGATAATAAGCATGAGTAGCTAAACCCATAAATTATTAGGCTCAGGGGAACCAAGATGAACTAACACACATAAGTAAAAACACTTAGTGATTTTGAACGGGTTTTATGCATGTATTATTTTTCCTCGCTTTGATTGATTCTTGACAGCTTGCAAAACATTAAGACTTGCCTTATTCTTCACTGTGTACTCAAGGAGGTAAATAATGGGAAAAAGGACTAACAACTGAGATTTGAGACTATTAACCTCATCTAATAGCTTGAACTTGTCCTAGCATATTACTGATATTAAGGGTAAGGGTCAATTCAAAGTACACCCGTATACGGTACAAGTTGCGTGGTGAAATCATCTAGAGAAGGGACTAACCATTTAAGTGAACTTAACTTACCAATGTTGTATGTTAAACAATTTAATAGATCACTAGTATATAAGCCTCATGGGTTATGAAATCTAGGGGAACACAATCCTAGTCTAGTCATATATTGAATACAAACCAAAGTTGATACAAGTAAATCAATACTAATAGTTATTCGCATTAACTTAAGATCTACCATATTCCACGGGATTGACCAAACCTTCGCTGGGTTCTATATCACAATCGAACGCTTATATCTCACCTGCGAGGTGTAATTTGGACGACATCAAATTTTGCGCCGTTGTTGTAATGTAATGCTGCTGCTTTTGTTAATTGTAGTTAACTTTACTATTGGTTCTTATTTCTTTTTTATTTTTCTTTTGTTGTTTTGGTTGCTTAATTGGTCTTAGGTTTGTGCTTGCCTGATACTAGCAAACTAAGAAATCCTCGACCTACCCGATCACGAACTGAGCTAATGTCAGAACCGGTAGAAGAATGACCAACATACAAGAGCAAGAAACCGTGAACCAAGCCACAACAATTATGCCGCCGAAGAGTAAGCTCGCTAGAGATCGAGTTAGTAAGATTTGATGAAGAGCAGCTGCCTAGCCGCAGGCGTAACAAGCTCAATGACCCGTAGGTCCATAACATCAGCGACACCGATATTTTGATGAGGAAGATTATGTATATATGAAGAAGGTAGCCGGAGCTATAGTCCTCCTCCTTTTTCCAGCTTCTGGGCTAAGTTTGACATTACCAAAGGCGATGATCCAACTTCTTAATATGAAGGGAATATTTAAGGGTTATGCATCCGATGCCGCCACGTCACCCGAACAATTTCGTGGAATATGTATGAAATAAAAGCAACCGGTGAGCCAGATACTATTAGACCGAGATTATTTCCATTCTCTCTAGGGAGAGTAAACGTATGTGGTCGGGTCGGTGCTGCCGAATGATTCCATCACTACTTTGGAGAGCGAAGAGAGCATTTTCTGAAAGGTTCTTCCCACCATCCAAAGCAATGCAGGGCTGAAGGATGAGATTATAACTTCAAGGCTAAATTTCGAGGCACTCCATGACCTCGGCCATGCTTTCAACAAAAGCTCAAAAAGGTGCCAAATCAAATAATTTCGGATGATGCACCGTTGGAGAATTTTTACAGGTCTCTCAATGCCAATACTAAGGTGGTGAAGGATACCATCTCTCTGGAGGACTTTTATGAGTCACACCTATGCAGAGGTCATGAGTCGCTAGACAAAGATCACCAAAATCAACCGAGCTTGGTATACTAGAGAGTTGGAGGTTCCGGCTGGTTCTTATGCGATTGGTATGTCCGCGAACGTAGGAGAAAAGATGGAAGAGCGTGATCGTGGGATATAGTGAGATAAAGACTACCATGGGGTTGCTGCCCAACACCCGATTTTGAGTCGAGCAAAAATGTGAATGTCAGAGGCTCTCGTGGCAAGGCCTCAGGGAAATTATGGCTGTGAGTTTGAGTCTCAAGAAGAAGTAATTATTTAAAATGATCGTATATGTGTCGGATTAATACCCAAGGGTCTAACCAAGACTCTTAAGGCCAAGGTCAAGGGAAACTGTGGCCTAACTCTATAAAAATAATAGTTACAAGCTGGGCCAATACCGAGAGAATTGGAGATTGGAAGACGCGCGAGGAGTTCAAAAACAATAGAGGCGGTCTCAGACACTCACCAAGAAACCAGAGCGAGTCCTGGTTCAAGGGTTTAGATATGCTCTTAAAGTACCTAAGAAATATGGAGACAACAAATAGAAACTTAAGGAGCTCAGCCTATATTTCCATTTAAATCGTGCAGTCTTCATGCCGTATGTATCGCAGATTGGAAAGGTAGCAAATGACTTAGGATTGCTGCAAATGAATCGAGGCAAAAAGGCACACTTCCAATAATATTTTGCAAACTCCCGAAAATGACAGCTTGGTTGGCACAGGTCACTACTAGGAGCGGGAAGGCCACATGATACCCCGAGGCCAGCTTGTAGTTAAGGAGCCGAGAAGCCCGTGTTTATAAATGATGATTGTGTTGTGGATTCCAAAACCCAGCCTTGGTTAGGGACTTATGTGCAAACAAATCCCAGTAGTGCAAAGGAGCGCGAGATGCCTACGGGCGAGAAGGAGGCACAACAAAACTCTGATACAAGAATCCCTAGACCTCCTCCTATCCCTGCTTGAATAAGAAACAAGATGGGAAATACTGTTTATATCTATGCTCAAGCGCTGTCGCGGAACATCCCATTAGCCGAGGTACTTCGAGCAAATTCTCGGATATGCCAAATTCATGAAGGACCTCGTCACTCGAAAAAGGATGGGTAAGTTTGAAACCTCGTCGATAATTTGCACTACTGTGGTGCCATCACTACCAAAGGTCCTAGCACAAGAAGGAAGACCCAGTGCATTTACTATACCTTTCACCATTAGGGAGGCCGAAGCCAAGGCCGCCAGGACTTGGGAGCTAGCATAAATATAATGCCGCTAGTAGTATTTAAAAGGTTAGGCTTGGGAAACCCACACGATCACTATGCATCTACCGATGACTGATAGAACGGTTAAAAGCCGTGGGGATTTTGTTTGATGTACTAGCTGCCAAAGTCGACAAATTCATATTCCCAAAGAAACTTCGTGATTTTTTGACCGGCGAACCTCAATTTCGAGGTCCCCATCATTTTGGGGTGACCATTCTCATAATAGGTAGCCCTAGTAGATGTAGAGAGGCGTGCAAGTTGAAATTGTTGAACAAAAAGAAGAGGTCACTCACATTAGCTAAACCATGAAACAAATAAGGAATTCAAAGATAATTTCAAGACAGAGGGACGAAGAAGAGTCACTTGATGAATTCTCAGTATTCAAGAGACTTGCATCGTGTGGCGGAGTTAAATTAGGCGCCGCATGGGAGGAAACCTATGGAGGTGTTTTTGCAGTCTCGCAGAGCCAAAACACCCACGTCATAAGGATGCGACATTAAATCAAACGCTGGAGGGTGAAAAACCCTAAGGAAATGTAAGAAAAGTTAGTGTTAACATTTTTTGATATGTGAATAAGATGGAAAATCTGGAAGTTGGAAACTAAAAATCAGAACTTGGCCAAAAGTGTAAAAACATTGCACGAGTCATCCGACTTGACGACTGCTCACCAATTCATGAAGAGAACCGTAGAAAGCGGAGAAACGGTGACTTCACGAGTCATTTCTCCAAGGAACGAATCATTATGTCCTCCGTCGTGTACACTAGAGAAAAGTATGAATTAAAAGGAAAAGGGTGATAACGAAAACTCAACGAATCATTGGGAGACCAAACTAGTCCGTTAAGTGACTCGCCTTGAAGCTACAACAGCCAACGACCAATACCAGCAACGTACTCATTAGGTGACACCACAAGTCACATTGACTCGTTAGGTCCTAGGTAAGTAACTCAAACTCACTTACTAGAATTTGGGAAATTTTCAAATTAAACCCACAAAACACCGATTTCATGTATACTCTCCCAATTAAACTTAAACCCATAAAAGGATTCAAAATTCCCTCTTCTTTTCTTCTTCACTCCAAAACCATCGACGCATTTTAAACCTTCATCATCGCACGCCATTCACCGAAGCACACTCATGAAAAAGAAATAGCACTCCATCTCTCGATAAATCAAAATTGTGAATAATCTTCCTTCGTGATATTCCTAATATTTTTGCATTTAAAACAAGAAACTATTGGGGACTCATGTTGAGCTTGAATTTATTTCGATTAACAATGTGAATATTTGTGCCTCCTGATGAACATAAACCCTAGGAAGATTTAAATTTCATTCATATTTCACCGGGTTGATTTTAGAAATGTGATAATCTCTGTGCTTGTGGAATTGAAATTTAGGAAAGAAGATGAAGTTGCATTGTGCGAACTGAATCCTTGAGCACGAGCTATATCACGAGTCGCTGGATCACCAAGCGACTCGCTGTGTAGCCTCGCCCCGAGTGGAAAAATTGTTAATGAGGCAAAGGCACTTAATGAACAACTCAACGACCGGTTGCCTTTCGCAATGACTCGCTGGGACCAATCATCAAGTACACCGACCAACATGAAGGAATTTCCAACTGAGACGACGAGTGACTAGCAAACGTACTTATTTAGTCACACGTCAGACCGGGCACCATCCTGCAAATATTTTCTATTTCATCTCATCTTGCACACTAACATTGTTTCCACAGTAAGCACCGCTCTTTGCGTACACCAAAGAAGGTCCAACCAAGAAGCAGCACTCGAGCTAGCCAACCTCATGTCAGACTCGCGTGATGATCCATCATCCTCCGAAGAGTCAAGGCTCGAGGAGGAATATGAAGTAGAGGAGGAGCACTAGTGAGGAGGACAAACTACGCCTAGGGCTCAAACAAATTAAACCTCGATGCACTCTAGTTGATACTCCCACCCACTTGCAAGAGATCCGCCTAGCCGCACCGATAGCAGTGCTAGGCCGGCACTCGCACCGGTTCCTAAGGCTCCTGCAATGGGCACAACAAAGACAGTTGATGAATCACATGCCCAAGAAGGGGACTCTGGAGCAATGAGCCGACTGAGACCTCGGAAACATCAAATGAGAAATCGAAATGTAATGGAGATGGTGTGTCCATGGAATGCGGCTATATACAACTGAGATATTTCTCCTAATGAAAAAAGGCAATACCAAGAGGAGCATATACGAGGAAACCAAGGCTGGTAACTGCTGTAGCTTAAAGATCCGCTAGAGCCACAGAACTATTTGATAAATACAAGTCCTAGGTGGTTGAGCCGAATTTCAGAAGCTGGGCGCCTATGTTTGGTCTGAGAATTTATGCAAAGATATGCAGCCACCTTGCAATGGCTCCATTAGGGGGCCGTGGATTGGAAGAAGAGGCCAAAGATGGACTCGTGTTAGTGAGAGAGATCGCAGCTTGACATTTCGAATGACGATTCTAGAATGCGTTGTACGGCGTATTATTAGGCTCGTGAACACAATGTAATTTGAGCACAAAGGTCCAGCCGAAGAAAGTCAAAACAAAGAAGTTAAAGAAGCTAGAGACATCACAAGACACTTGGATGTCCAAGATTATTTCTACGAGAGGTCCACCGGTAGAATGGATGCATGGTACAGAGTCGTTGCATAAAGAAGGCCACATTGGAATTTTTAGGCAAAGTTTTGTGGTCACTTGTTCGGCCGGTACCAACCAAAGAATGACAATATCCTTTCACCTGAAATAACAACTTTGGTTTCTAGCATAATGGAGGGGTATGCCAATAACTTCCCCACGATATATTCTGTAGAGATTCGAGAGTGTGCAATCAATGAGGTACTACCATTTCTGCTTTCCATGTTTGATAGATAGACTTATCAGAGTCAACCCAAGTAAGCGTATTTCCATGGGTGGGACCAGAGAGTGGTGGTCCATAAGATTTCTCAATACCGATATCGAGCCGATTTGAGATGATAGAAACCTCTTTATCGAGGGCGAGGACTCAGCAAATTTAACTACGGGAGTGAAAATAGCGTAGGTATTTGGCAAAGGGGATGCGCTCGATGCGCACGCCTACTAGTTGGCAACAGCCTATGGAGGCCCAGAGACACAGCTGCCGAGGCTGGGCGATGGAAGTGGATACCACACCTACCATGTTCCCGAGTCTTCATTCATCATGCTGTTCTCGAGACCACCGCTGCGCCCACGAGCCACCCCAGCCCCAGCCTAAATGCCATGGCATGAGTTTTTAAGATATGGCTTGAAGCGCTTAGCTAAGGCCGAAGAAGAAGGCACATGTGGCTCCATGTGTCAAAGTCTTATCGGAGTAGGTTAACATTGGTGTAAATGGAGTTGGAGACACGTCCGCTCAAGCAGTATGGGTGACTGGATGATTTTTAGAGGAGGATGGATGATCTCCTTTTCGCAAGCAGGCGCCGGAGTTAGTCCCTACGGGTGCTCGTAGCTAGGGGAGTACTACGATCTTAGGTGGGGACCGGCCACGAAAAGCATAACCGGCAGCATCTCCACCGATTTCCCATTATAGATGATGAGTTTGAAGAGGAATTGCCACCTATTTTGATTTTATCAATAGGAGCCGATGGTACAAGATAAAGGTAAGAGGCCTCGAGGAGGAAAGTGCATGATGATGCTTCTCTCGCTCCGTCAACAAAAATGGGAGCGGAGTGAGATGGAGAGTGCGCGCACGAATCGAGAGGAGGCTCGACAGAGAGTTGAAACCGAGGCAATGGCAGAGTTCATGGAGAAGGCACGAGCTCGTAGGGTCTGAGAATGCACCTAAGCGAAGCCGGTAATATTGGAGATAAATTGGAGGAGTATCTACACCTCCACCGGTAATTGTGCAGCCGATACCTAGGCCACATGTGCATGTTTCCTATTTCCTTAGTTTTTGTTTGTATATATATGCGTCGAGGACGACGCATGCTTTCTGACGGGGTAGGAGGGATACCGTGCATTCTGCTTGTTGAACATAACCCGAGGGTTTTTCTTTTCCTGACATCTTTTCCCCTAGTGTTCCATATCTAGTAGAACCGGCATGTTTAGGATTTTATTTTATGTTTTTGTGTCGCTGAAAGAAAGTAGAAAACCGAAAGCAATAAAGATTTGAAATTGTTGGAAATATAACCGTTGTTGATAATTTGATACCCTCCGAAAATTTGTATATGTGTATGTGAAAGTTGACAAGTATGACCTTTGTGAATTCTTTCATGGCATTGAAATTATGAACTTGTTTATCATTATATGGTCAGTATTCCGAACTAGCGATTGGTGTAAGTGATGATGTTGCCCATGCTATGTGTGAGTGAGGTTTAATAGTTGAATTCTAAGGCGTGTGTCAATCTAGAACTTTCTTGGTCGGGCCGCATCGAGATGTGTAGGATAAGAAACTTGGAAAGGATCATAGGTTGTTTTTTATTTATGGTCCACTTTAGCCTAAAAGACCTACCAAAGTGAATAAAAATCCCTTGATCCAAATGTTTGAGCTTAAATTGACCTTTGTTTTTTCATACCCGGCTCAACACTCGATTTTATTATGAATGAACCTCGGTTTTTGCCCCCGGTCCTTCCTGACATTGGGGACCTCAACTAAAGCACCAAGTTGAGGGTGGCTATTATAGGGGCGATTAAGAAGAGCCTGGGTAGAAAGAAAATTTGGGTAATAAAAAGAAAAAAAGCGGATGTGGTATGCATGATGAAAAAGAAAAATAGAAATTGTTGTCAAAAAGCAAGAAAAGAAAAAGAAAAATAATGTGTGACATCAATAAGTGTTGAATAAAAATAAACCGTGATTCGTAGTGGGCAAAGCAAAGAAAAGGGAAATGTGAAAAAGGGAAAAGGGGAGAAAATAGAAATAAAGTGAAAAAGTGGAGTCAAAAGGCGTAGTGCCAAGGAGGGTTCCATATGCACCATACCAAACCCGAGCCTACCGTTACAAGCCTAGAAAGTTTTTCCATAGTGATCCTAGATACTTGTTCAAAATCAAGATAACAAATACAGAAAGTTTCTTGTATTGTATCTACACTTGAATTTCTTTGAGAGAGAGATGAGTGGATCTTACCTAGTCCCAAGAGAAGTATATTGAGTTAATCATAATGACATGTGTGAGTGTGGGACTTCTTTGGAGGTGAGAGAACTGGTCAACAAAATCGCTCGCAAATTATCTCGGGTCAATGTTATAGATTTATGTGCATGGCTGCGTGAGACAAAGATTTTGCCATGTTTTGATTCCTCTGTGTTATGGTTGAAAATTTTGCATATGCATGGTGTTTTGAATTGATACAATAAGGGAGGGGTTAGAAAAATTGATTTTGATATGAAATTGTTACTGTTGTAAGTTTCCTAGAGTTCTTCCCCAATGAAGCGTTGAAGTAGTTTAGTTTTTTTTGTTTTATTTGTTTTTGCTTGAGGACATGCAAAAGTTATAAGTTGAGGGTGTTGGGATGTGCCATGATTCTACGACACTTTCGACGCTTTAAAACCAAGAAATTATGTATACACCTGGTGTATGTTTATATAGTAATATGTGTTTTGTCTTAATGTGCAGGAAAACAAGTTTGGGAGTGAGTTGGTCAAATTAATGCTGAAAATAATCAAAAGGTGACTGGTGTGCACTTAACGAAGTCGCTACATGAGGCACAACCTCGTTGTTGAAGGCGTAAGGAAAAAGATGGATTTTTGAAGAAGCAAGGAAGTGTACGTGACGAGTTGGAGGACGACTGCTACAATTGCAACGAGTCGCGAGGTCAAGGAATTAAGAGAAAATTTCTAACAAAGTGGCCAAGAAGTTGATGTCGCATGATAACGAGTCGCCATGAAATGGAACGACCGTTGAAGGGTACGGAAACCATCCCCGAAGTGCAATGGACTTTCCGAGGAGCTACAGACCACAAGAGACCTAACGACTGTGGCCTGTGTGCACAATGACTCGCTAGGTGAATTCGTTGCCACGATCGGGTACGTGCCGAGAACGATCGTGCTAAATAAGGAATGACTCGCCGAGGGCCAAACGAATCTCACCAAGCCCCTTGCCATCACGCACGGTTTCCAGCGAATTAGAAAAGGATTTTCTCGGGTACTATAAATACACAATTTTTAGGTTATTTTTGGAAGGATCTAATTTCCTAATAGATAGAGAACGATTTTTGAGAGAATTTCTCTAGAGTAATTGAGAGATGACTTTATTAGTTTTCAACTCTAATTTTTGTATTGATAAATTGTTCTTGATCAAGAAATGAAAGAACATTGAAGCTTTATTCATATATTGTGGAGTTGTTATTCAATCTACGTGGTTTTTATTCTACGATAATGTGTAAGTTGCAATTATGATTTCTTCATTATTTTATGATTGTGATAATACAAGCATGAGTAGCTAAACCCATAAATTAGGTTTGTGGAAACCAAGATGAATTAACATACATAGGTAAAAACACTTAGTGATTCTTGAACGGGGTTTTATGCATGTATTGTTTTTTTCTTCGATTTGATTGATTCTTAATGGTTGCTAATGTTCGGACTTGGCTTATTCTTACTTACCGGACCAACGAGGTAAAGAATGCAAAAAGGGATTAACAACGAAGGTTTGAGGCTTTTAACCTCATCTAATAGCTTGAACTTGTTCGGGATAGCTAACTGGATATTAAGGGTAACGTCAACTAAAGTACACACGTAGGTGGACCAAGTTGCGTGGTGAAAATCATCTAGATAGGAGACCAACCATTTAGGTGAAATTAACTTACCAATATTGCATGTTAAACACCGGAATAGCTCACTAGTGTATAAGCCTTGTGGTTATGAAATCTTGAGGAACACAATCCTAGTCAAGTCGTTAATTGAATACAAACTAAATTTGATTTAAATATTTAGTAATTTTACTTTTTGTTTACTATTCTATATTTTCCCTTTTGGAAATAAGAAAATCAATAGTAATAGTTATTCGCATTAATAAGTTCTTACCATATTACCTGTGGGATCGACTCCTCAACTATTGTTGGGTTCTATATTTGACAATCGACTCGCTATATCTCACCGTAAGGTGTAATTGGGGCGACATCAAAAAGAGGAACGAAACTCATCCCAACCTGGGAGCATAGGGCCCTGCTCCAACCGCCTTACTATCCTTAAACTACTTGGAAACTAAAATGTGCGGTGACCCCTTCAACCGGTACGATGATAAATCGACGCACTCCTCCCCCCCTAGTCAACCTAATATGGGTGATCTTCGTAACCTCCTCAATAAAACGTATGTGTATCCTCGTCCCACTTTCGATCCAAGAAACTCAGGAGGGTTCATCCTCGTAACATCCCTAACTTCTCATCGCCGCATTCCCGTTCTAAGGGACATCCGCTACCGCTTCGGTGGATTGACTCGGGCGGTCAAGGTCTCGCGCTACCATCCGAATGGCTACCCCGAACTCGCATGGCACCGTTCCTGCATATGCTCCTCGTGGGCCGGTGGGGCCCGTTGGTTCCCCGTCTCATTGCTATCCTCGTACATTTCATTTCCATTCCTTCCTCGTCGTTAACTATGCTGGGAAGGCATGATTATGAAAACACATATAGCACGAGTTAGAAGGATAAAGAGATATTTAACCGCACAACATAGATCATGAAAGAAGGAAACATTTCTAAACGTCTTTTCGCACTTCTTCAGCAAGTGTGGCGCACTTCACACCCATGAAAAAGACTCTACTTAATGCAAGCTTTTCCGACACCCTAGGACACTTCAAGACCTAACGCCCGATACCAAGTTTTTCATGATCCGAACATAGGCCCAGTGAGAATGGGACAAGAAACCCGAGAGGCCTGGGAAGTCAACCCATGGCATGATTATACATCTAACTCAATCATAGATAAGAGGAAGATCAACATGACTAACATAGTGGAAGTCTAAATAGAACATAACATCTGAATACATACATCAATCTAAAGCTGAATACAAACAATGTCCGAAAAATCCTCTAATACTAAGGTGTTTATGGAACTAGACCATAACTAACTCACTATAGTCCGAAACGAAAAGATGAAATACAACTGATAAGAAGGGCCAAAGCAAGATGAGGATTCACCAACTAAGACCGAGAAGCACTCCTAAGTCTCGACTAGCAGCGAGACTTAGTCATGTTATTAGAGCATGTATCATAAAATGTGATACACATAGAGTATACGCACGTGGGAATGTACTAAGTATAAAAGGTAAGTAAAATCATTAAATAATGCATATAATAAAACATAATAAAATAATATTCTCGCGAGTAGGTTGCATGCTATTTTTTGAAATCATGATCCGATCATAACCGGAACATCATAACCGAATAAAATGACCCAAAGCTAAAAACCGATAATCATAAGTAAACAAAATAACATTGTCCAAATCCTACCGAAACATAATATCATGATTAATGTTCATGTATAATCAAATCATGAGCAACAATGAGAGACTCTTCATATAACCGACATTACCATGATAGAGCTAACGTGGTCGTGACTATCACACTCAAGTGGGGGCAGATCCGCCCAAAGCTTTGTCCAGCTAAGGACGCTACTATGATATAGATATCAAGCCGAAGGCCCCTAAGGGGTAGGGGGAAGCTCACAAGGAGGTTCCAAATAATCTGAGCATACCTATGTTGGCTCGTAATTTCGAGGCATAGGGTTGACTAAACCTTAGCATACTCTTTGTGCTAGATATTACCCCAAAACATGCATATGCTCTTCATCATTTTTCAATAAAGATAAACCATCATCTAGAGATGAAGCCGACTCATAACGCATACATAAACGAAATCATAAGATGAGAAGCCTTAGCTCAAACCATACCACAAGCCGAACATAATTCTGAGTCTTGACTCCAAAACCATGTGGTAGAATTAATTCATGAAATCATAAAAATATACTTAATCATATGGGCTTGCCCATTACTTATTATTCTTGAAATCAACTTGATTCACTTTAAACATGAACATAAACATGGGTATTTTAAAATCATAATTTAAAGATTCATTTTGAAAAATTAAAAAAGACAAAATTCAAGTTGAATTTGAAAATAATAATATAAGTAAAAAAATTAAAAAAATTAAAAAAATTAAAAAAATTAAAACATTGTAAAATTTATCCATTAATCATACTTCATCATTTAAAACATGCTTAGATCATACCCATGTTTGAAACTTAGGGAATTCATGATCAAGTAAAATCCCATGGAATCATCAATTAGAACATCATGAATTGAGAGGGAAATGGGCATGGGTGTGGACTAATGCACCCATTCATAGACTTACAAACCTGAAGGGATCTGATTTGATCACTTCTTTGATTGCCAAAAGAGAATTGTGGAAGAACTTTGAAGAAACTAGCCTTGATCACCTCCCGAACCTCTCTAAACTTGCATGCATGTAATTTTAATGAATTTTTTAAACAAATAACTTAAACCTTCTTAAAACACTCTATTCTGAGCTTAAAATGACATAGTTTAGGCCTTAGGAACTTAGGAATTACGTAAAAGCCCTTAATAAATTCACAGAAAAAAATATACCGACGCCCCAACGAGGGACTGGACGTATCGTTACTAAAGGACTATGACTCGTAGTCACCAACCGTCACCTTCACCGCCAAAATTCTACTGTGTCAATGACGAGGGACACCACGACTGCGGTGTACCCGACGAAGTCGTGGTGATGACCCATAGGTGCACCGCGATTTTCTTCTTCCTTCATATCATCCTTGACCACGGCTAACATGATGAGCTTCTTCCTGATGTCACTCACAACTCGTGATAAACATCCGTGGTCACCTAAAAACCAAAATTTCCAACAAAGTCCTAGCCTTTCCCATGGGTCACTTAACACTCATGGGGTTCTTAATGGGTCACCGGACGACTCGGGTCCGTGACTCCGGTGCAAATTTCTATTTTCTCTATTTTAACTCTCAGTATTAAGGCTTTTGGGTTGTTACATTAATGCTCGCACCTAACTCACTGTTGAACCAACTTCTTTGCTCCCAATAGCAATCGGAATGGTGAAGCTCCGGGTATTTACGCTTCTTTAGTATTTTGTTCGCACTCCAATAACCGCATTGCTCTATGAGAGCCACGCTGGGCCACAAACTCGTAAGCCTCCTCTTATTTGCCAAAATATCCTTCAAATATCTCGCGAACTTCGTAACTTTCTATGAAAGCTCCACCAACGGTAAGTTAACATGTACCTACTTCAACACATCAAGAAATTTCTAGCAAGCTGTATCCTCTTTCTGCTTTCTTAAACCTTGTGGAAAGGAGGGGTTTGCTCCAGCTTCTACCAACTTTTTTGGCTTTTTAGTTACTTGACTCACCAACCTCCCGTTTGGATATCACGACCTCTCCTCATCAACTTATCTCTCGGGATCACCTCACCAAGCTCTTTACCACTACCAATGAAATTGCACTCATATTTCCTTTTCCTTGGAGATCTTTCCTGTTACTTAAAAGTGCCCCTTGCTGTCCATTAGTCTACTAAAGGGTCAATTGCCCCATCTATTTCTCCTACTATGGATGGACTTCGCATCTCAAAGAACCGCCTAAGTCCGTTGAACCATCCATTGCTTCATTGTTTCTTCTAATGAATTACTTAGTCACGTCTTCTAAGATCTTGGATATTTGTTTTGGGGCCTTTGGACTCCCTCCTGTGAGGGATTGGCCATTCCTATACCCTTGGTTGTAAGTGTTTCCTACAAAACCTCCACCACGACCTTGTTTTCCCGCCAAATATAGATTCTAATTTAGTGGACAACTCGATTAAGCATGGACTTCTCCACACACCTCACATGATGGTGGAGTCTCGACTCCGATGGGCCCGCCGAACTCGACTTCCCCGCCGGTGTCAGCATGTTTGCCGATCACATTCACCAGCTAACTAAAATCAGCTGATTATCAAGCACCATTTACCTCGAGCTTTGTTGGCACCTTGGCTGTTGCGAATCCTCTACCTGAGTCCCGATAGTCTTGACTCCTCGCCGACATGAGGTTCAAAAGAGCATCTATTTTATCATAGCTCTTGGACAAAATTTATCCCTGTATGTAGCCTCTCAAGTAAGATCTTTGACTTCGGTTTTAGCCTCTATAAAATTGTTCCCACAATCTCCCTTCGGCTGCATGGTGGGGTAATTTCTCAAGCAGCCCTTATATTGTTCCCAAGCTCGAGCCAAGGTTTCACCATCTCTATGCACAAAACCAGAGATCTTCCCTCTAACTTTTTTGTCCTCCTTTGGAAGATAAGAACCTGATGAATTTGTTGGAAGAACCTTACCAAGTGGTGATGGAACCTAATGCCTGCTCAATCTTACCTATTGGCTTCACCAATCAATGAGAAATGAAAACAATGTGAGCTTAACATACTTATCTAACACATTCTCGATAGTGAAAATTCTTACTCAACTCCACGAATGTCATGAAATATCTGTGAGGATCCTCGCGCCTCGCCTATTGGCAAGTATTTTTGACCAACTACACGGTCCTATCCTTCAACTCGGTTTCCATGATGGTTGGCTTGATGAACTCTTTAGAAGCATTCTCCAAGTTCAAAGATAGCAAAATTCAACATGGGAACCCTCTCCCGTTTGTTGACCTATGCTTTCTTGTTATTCTCCAGTTAACCTATGAAAGGTTCTCTCAATCTTCGTGGATCAAAAGAAGCCAAAGGTGGTTCTTGACTTCTCGTAGCTGGGCATACATTGGAGCACACAACACTCGAAACTTCACAATAAAACAAACAAAAATGTGAAATACGAAATAGAAAAATAAAAATCCCAACCTACGATGAATAATCAATCTTCAAGACCCTGCAATTCGTGCCAAAAACATGATTTGTTCCAAGCGCACGGAAGCGCATTTGGTCTTCACTAATATAGGACAAAGAAAGTCCCGATTATCGATCTCTTAGAGACTCAGTCAGATTACTCATTTAAGGTTAACTTTTTATTTCGTTATTCTAACAAATACGTATAAAAATGGGGAAATGGTTTGGAGATTAAACTACTTAAAATTGAAATGTAAACTTAACTACTAAACTAAGAAATTTTCTAGCTTGTTTGTACTTAAAATGATGATGAAAATCTAGGAAATGGGACTTCCACTTCGTGCTGAGTTATCAAGACTTGATTACGCTATATAAATTCTTCTTAAGTTACCATTTAAAGTTACTATACTATTTCTTGCCACTTCCGGCATGTAAGAACTATTCATGAACCTTAATGCCTATTGATAACGTCCAAAATATATCATTCCCGCAAAGAAATATACACGACCGAAGTATCAAAACAAGTAACCTGATGAGTGCTGTGGTCGAATCCCACGAGGACTAGGGATTGATAAATTCAAGCGTCCTTGAGAAATTGGTTAACTTGCACCACGGAGATTTATTATAAAAACAAATAAAATTGGAGGGATTAAAATTTTGAAGTGAATTGTATTTGGTGATTTAGTGAAATGAAACATCAAGATCAACAAAGTTGTCAACAAAAGTTTGAAGGACTAGAGGTGTGGTGTAGATAAAATACTAACTAGATTCGACATGCTAGGCTATCTTATGAGTTCAACAAGTGTAAATAATCTCATAAAGTGGGTAATTACAACTTTCGGGCTTAACTACCTCTTAGTAGAGTTTTGTCAAACCTCTAGCCACAATTTAGTCTTTTCTTCAACCTAATTTGATTTGGATTAACAACTGCACTAATTTCTAGCTATTAGCTGCTAATAAGGAATGAGAATGCAATTTCAACTATTTCTAGCCCAATTTCATAATCTCTTATCCATACCCACTATTAAATTCTCTTCCAATACTTAATTATTCTTTTACAAGAAACAATCAAGCAAGAATAAATAGACCCATATCATAATCAATGGTTCTTCCTTTATAGATTGAAGAGAATCTAACAGATTTATACTTATTTGAACAATATGAAGATGACTATAGAAATACCCACTCTAGTAAAGTATTCATCATCACACACCTCTAGTTAATGATTTAGCTACTCATAATTAAGAAGTTCGTAACACATTCATCAATATCTTAATTGAATTTAATAGCAAGATAGTAAAATCAAATTCACAAAATAGTCTCCAACAATAGCTAAAACTTAGTATTACAAGGAAGAAATAAAGCAAAGTACTTTTTCCAAAACCAATTAAAAACTCCCTATCTTACTAAGAGAATATTCATAAAACAAAAGGGAAACAATTATGTGATAAATGCTTTGCCTTCTATATATCTCTATTTCTATCTCTCCTTCTCTCCCTCTCTCAAGACAAAGTACTTTATCTCTTACTTATATCGTGAAAGTAGGGCACCTTTATCTATTTTTCATATTGGACAATTATACCCCGAGCACCAAGGTCACGGCCCCAATTCATGAACCGCCGGTGTCTTATCTCGGACCCTCACTCAACCTAATGAGCACGGCAGCTCACCCGCATTTATCCGCCAATTTGTGAACCGCTAGATCTTCATGTTATTTTCTAGAAACTTGGGTGTCTTTCAATGATCGACCTGTGAGTTGCCGCTCGAAACTCGCGATTCGCCAGCATTATTCCTGAGGCAAGTGATGTTCGGCCTTTGGCCTGTTTCGCTTGGCCTTTACGCAAGGGATTGGGCACGGTCTCACTCTTCTTTTTGCTCAATTCTTTTGCTCTTTTCTTCACATTTAGTCATTTGCACACAAATAAAAGAAAAAGGGCATAAATCCATATAATCAACTCACGAACTAAGAAAAGCTCAAGTTTTTAGAACCTAATGAGTTGGTAAATTATGAACTAATCAAACCCCCAAACTTGAACCATTGCTTGTCCTCAAGTAATACAATACTCATTCATTGAGAAATATGCCACCCTCTATTCAAAATTATACTCACCAATCACCCGAATCTATGACAACTCCAAAAATATGCTCACCAAGCTCATCAAAAGGGAAGGAAATACCCCAAGGACCAAAACAATGAAGATGTTTCAAATAGTTACCACTTTCCACCAATCAAAGCTTATGAAAGGATTCATTCAGTAAAACAAGGGCATTTCTCAACCATGAAACACACATAGCATCTTAAGTTATAATCAAAGCACATTCAAAGCTTGCCTAAGAGTTTACACTTCTATGCTCCTATTCTACGTTAACTCTGAATTCTCTTATGTCCCCAAAAAGGAATGATTCCACTCTCCAAAATAAGAATTCCTATTCTTCAGGGCATGTGAGAATTTGAATGCAATAAGGGATTGTTTGGAAGAGACACTCACTCACTCTCCCCAACAGAGATCTTTTCATGCATACACTTGACCTATAGGTTTGCCCTTCGTGGTAATTCACCACTAATGTAGAGTAAATATACTTAGAATCATTTAGGCTTGTGTTACGATGTAGGCTCTGCAAGGAAAAAGGATAAAACTTGGTTGTACCGACTAGATCCCCTAATGCTTTTTGTGAACATACCTTACATCAACTCCATCCACTCACTTCACATGGTTTCACTTCTTTCCTTGTTACTAACTTTCATTTCTTTACAACCCTCCTTATAACCCCTTTGGCTTTCACAACTATCCTTATCACCTCAAGAGGAAACACCGGTTCACACAAATTGTCTTTCTTTGATTTATCCTTGTGTATTTTGACACAATGTGGTGCTCCTTTTACACCGAAATTCTTATCTTCCTCTTTTTTGCACATCCTCAAACTTGGGATTTTTCCTCATTTCTCATTTTTTATCACTCCTCTTCGGGCTTTAAGCCTCATTTCCATCACTATCTTGTCACTAGCATTTTGGGAGAATGGGTGCTAAAGAGGTATTAAGAATGTTTTAAGGCTTGTAATGTGGTTTCCAAAGAAAGGGTCTAAGGCTCCACATTCTCTAACAAGTATCAATGATCATGGAGGGTATATAGGGTGAAGTGACTGTGGACAAAGGAGTTTAAACTCATGTTCTGGCGCAACTACATCTAGGATTTTTCCTTGGAATCACATTTGGGGCAAGTTCTAGACAAGATGTTATGTATGAGATTTATCAAAAATTTCTTCACTACACAAGGCATCGCCTAAAGGGTCTACAAGAGTCAATTCAACATAAGATATCCAATTAGGACATCAAAGTGTGAAAAACATCATAAGTAAAGCAAAGAATTTACAACGTATGACAAAGAATTCTATGCTACTTGCAAGCAACACTTGCCTATTATCTTCACTTTATGTCCTTATTTGAAAATTCCATTTCAAAATTTTTTCGCAGCCTCTCAAAAAAATATGACATTTTTTCCTTAAGAATGTCTCCACTCAATCTATCATCGGAAAATACTAACCCGGTTCGACAATAAAATAAATAAAAACAAAGAATACTCCTGAAAGAACCATGGTCTAAAGAAAACCTCTGGAGTTTAATTACTACACTACTATTTACGAAGGCGAAAAAGAAACAAGACTTTGGGTCATTTCATGCAAGATTTTACCAAAACAAAGACCCCATTTGATGACTAACCATCAACCATCAAAACTAAAACCAAGTCATTCATTTCATTCATTTTTTTTTTCAAAACAAGACATGCCCCACAAGGGCACCGTCAATAATCATCAAAAGAAACAACAACCCGACAAATGCTCTACTCAATCACTTTCAAACAAAAAAACATAAACATCCAAAGAAACATCTATCCATAGCCTCATCATTAATCGTGCTCATCCCTCCCCACTTAAGAGATACATTGTCCCTAATGTAAATATGCAAAATGGAAAGGGACAAGAAACTCCCTAAGTTGGTCACTCTTCATCGCATCAACATCCGCATCACTCGCACCACCGTCGCCTTACCTAGCCTAGCAAAATCATCTTCTAACCTCAAAAAGATCATCAATTAGACCCCGAACAGAGGAAGGAGCAACCCACAGGCAAAGATTCAAGGCGTCATATTCGGCACTTCTATTGAAGTCCGACTTCCACTCTTGTAATTTCAATCTAGATCAAGTGACTCGCTCCTTCCATCACATCCAAATTTCTGCATAGCATGGAGACATTCTCGTATAATGACTTGGAGCTCCTTTTTGATTGTTTTGGGCAATGAGTGCGGGAGACTCTAGACAATTGTTGAAGTTGGCTGCACGCTTTTTCATCTCCGCAAGTCTATGGTGACCATTTGCTGAGAGGATTACGTAGGGGAGAAGCTCCACGCCGAGTATGTCGCCCGATGCTTGGCTTTGATATTGCTGGCCGGGCCATATTTGATTCCTGGCCAGGTGACCGGTATGACCCAGAGGATCCTACCCGCACTCCACAGGAATCATTCTCTTTCTTTTTATTTGCTTGGCAGCTCTCAGCATCTCTCTTCGATCAATGGCTATCACTCCTAGAGCAACAAAGGAGTTTCATCAGAAACAGCAGGCACTCCAAACTTGTGAGCAAACCTGAAATCAAGACAAGCCGTAAGGAATTGGAAGGAAGTGTCGACTACCAAGCCTTTTTCTTCATCTGTCACTGCACAATTTCCCCGGCTAATGAGGACTCATCATGATGCAGTGCACCGAATTGCGCTTTAGCCGACCTTCTTGCTCATTTTTTGGAGGGGATGATATGAGCATAAATAAAATCCAACTACAAAGTTTAGCTCAAACTTCAAATCGTGGCGAGAGATTTTGCCACCCATTGAGGCTCAGAGAGGAGGACAACTTCAATACCAGCCACTTAACCAAACCGGTCCTTCATATTAGCTACCCGGGCCATATATTCCATACCAGATTCAACTTCGTCTTCATAAAAGAAGGAGTTTACTACCGCTTAGGTAATGTCAACTTCCACCCCCTTTAGCATCACCAAAGGCAAGCATAGTAAGTCAACGACCTTGCCCCGGTGTTGCATGCTATCTTGTCGGCCCGAGCATGAGGCGTAGAACTCGTCAACAAGCCCGGGTAATAAGACCGATGTGGCTGGCAAATACATACGATTGCCTTTCAGCACTGGGTTGTGATGTTTGGAAGGTCGCCCTCAATCCCACCAAATCGAACTTCTTCTCCACTATGCCGATCGGTCTTGGCAGATTACATAGTGCTCTTGCATGTTGGGGACGCAAAATTATTGCTTCCTTGGTGCTGGCACGTAGTGTAGTGGTCTTTGCTTTGCCCTTGCCCTTGCCTCAGAAGACGGCGAGGTGGCCTTTCCTTTCCCCCGTATCTTGATGAAGACATGGTTTGTTTTCTGCAAGAAATGATATTAGTGAAAGCTAATTGAAGAGAAAATTAAAATAATCAAAAACTAGTCTAAGGGGGAACTGAGAAACAAGGGAAACCAAACAACATTTAAAGAACCCATAGTATCGATGAAGCACCGGCGGTTTTCAAGAGCAATTACCTCACCGCGTTTCCGCCCGATGCGTTACAAGAAAACCAGAAAATGAGGAAGCGGCAACCGTCACCCAGAGTCGTGAATCGATCAGGCATATTTATATGCCAAATTGAATATACAAATATATCATTTTTGCCTTGTTTGTCCAACAATGTGTGTACATTCTCATGTAAATTGTCGGAAAGTGTGATTTTATACTAACCAACATGATTAGCGTTGTTTTGGCAAGTGAAAAACATGCTTTTAAGGAGTTAAGATACATGTTGGGAGAATCTGAGATGGACTCGGGAACAGCAAGGAAGCAAAGAGAAGCAAGGAATTCAAGGGCTCGATGGAGCCGTGACACGCCGCTATCAAGGGATGCGCTTCCTGTCTGGGAGTTACAAATTCAAGAAATTCCAAAGGAGGGTTCGCGACTGCCGTGGCACGTTGGAATTAATTTCGCACCTCGACATTCCAATCAGGGTCCGCGACACCGTGGCACGCCGCACGCTCCACGTTGCATGCCGTGCCACGTTGGGAGCACACCACCGGGCGGCAAATTTCCAGAGCTCGTTTGCACCGTGTCACGGAGGCGTTGCTCGCGATGCACTCCGTGACACGTTGCTTGTTATTCCAGGAAAATTATCCCTAGTATAAATAGAACACTTAGGTTCATTTTTAATTATTCTCCGACTTGGTGGAGCAAGAACGTGGGTTATTAAAAGTGGCCAGAGGACGAAAATTTTAGGTTTTCTATCCCTTTCTTCTTTTTTTCAATTGTTTGCATGATTTCCATTCATTTAATGATGTTCAATCCACAAATGAGTGGCTAACCTTTCTTGCCGAGGTTATGAACTATTGTATTGAAATGTAATTATTGGGATTATCCGTTTTTTTCATCTTTTCTTCTATGGTTGTTCTATTTAATTCTTGTTCTTACTACGTTAATATCTCGGCCAATGTTAATGTAAATCCAAAAAGTCCTATTTCACCCGAGAGGCAAAGAAATTGAAAGTTGTGAATTAATAGGATATGATCCTTCTTAGTTTGGAAAATTGAGAATTGATTTACTGTGATAGAAATATACCCGAAAGTCGCATTAGTCATGTGGAATCGCTTGTATGGCTAGAACATGAATTTCTTTTATCACAAAAATGTAGGTGGAAGGTTCATGATTCTTAAGTCAGTTAAATACGAGAGTTTTAATATAGGCATAAGTTCCGACTAGCAACTGAGAAAAGATAAACCAGTAGATCGATAATTAGTTTCTTTACATGTTCATGGTAGCCTCAAAGATGCTCACATTCATAGTTCGTACTCAATCTGTAAAAATATCTTATCGTCTTCATTATTAGAGTTTTAGTAAAATTAACACTTGAAAAGGTTTCACCCCGTAGTCCAAACCCCGTGGGTTCGACATTCCCGGTTCTTAAAAAGAGCCACTATATTACTTGCACGACTCCGTACACTTGCGGGCCTATCATGAACCGTCAAGTAACGGGGATCAACTAAATGGCTTGAATCCAATTTTAAGAGTGAACCGACATTCAATCGCCGTATTCGCGAACTCCGAACGGTGAAATGCCGTACCTCATCGTCCCCAATTCGAACTTAAACACATCAAAGGTACCCATTAACACACACTCACACAACATGATAAAATCACCACTACCCCATTTAAAACACAATTTCATGACATTTTGCCTCTAAGAATAGTCACTCAAATTATCTAGCAAACATTGCATTTTACTCCGATTAGTTAATGTACTTCACTATTTCAAAATTTCACACACATAAACACATATTCCCCATTCCATTAAAAAACCAGAGCATATTCATGAGTTCAATAAGGAGGGGAAACAAAGTATTAATACTAAAAAATTAAGCGCCAATGAGAAAATCAAGACAAGGGAAATAAAACTTTTACCAAATTGTAGGATTGCTTGCACACTTGAACTTCAAAATCTCGCTAATTTAACAATGGCACTTCAAAAGATGTGTAGTAGAGGAAGGGAATGTAAGTGAAGAGAGGAGGAAAGGATGGAGAGGGTTTTATAGGTGAGAGGTGCAGAAGATTAATGTGTCGTAGGAAGGTGGAGAGTTAATGTTGGTGTGTTGGCAGAAGTGGAAGTTGTAATGGGTGATAAAGTGGAAAGGTTGAAAAGAGAAAATACCGAAAGTGGAAATGCTGGGTGATGAATAGACAAATGGAATGAAAAATGGGTGTCAAAGGGGAACTAAGGGAATATTTAAAGAATAGGGCTACCGAATGCATTTGGGATTTGGTGGGTCTACTTTTTAATTTCCATTTTAAGAAAACTTATACTCCTCGATCGGGGCGCTTCATCGCGGTTCAAGTGAATCACAATGTGTTCGCCACTTTAATTTTCCTCTTCCATGTATTTTGTGCCCACCTCTTATTTCGCCACATCCACCCAAGTAATTCACGTATTGAATCGACGAGCCGCCATTTGGGTGCCCAAGCTTCGTGTCCTCACATACATAGGCAACTCCACCGGCTGTCCATGATTTTGCTTCGATAAATTACCGATGGTCTCGCAGCCCTTTGATTTAAGCCCCAACCTTCTATTTTGCACTGCCTAATGGCGTTCGCGCTCGACCGGCGACTGGCCGATTCCGCCATTCCTTTGTTCATGGTTTGTTTCTCCCTTTGTTCTCACTTCACACCCCTACAAAAACAAAAGATAAAGACATAAAATAATTCACTAAACACTTGGGTTGCCTCCAAAGCGCCGACTTAGTTAACGTTGTGGCACAATGCAGATCTCTTCAACAACTCTTTTCCGACTGGTCATTTTCTAACTCGCTCCTTCACCCAATCCCTTGTACCTCCTCATTTTGAAACACTCCTATCACCTGAATTCAAGGGCATTTTACGATGTACACACCTTGAAGGTGACTTCTCACTTCCAACCCAAAATTTTAGCTCCCAAGCTCCACGCCCACCACTCGCCTCCCGTATCTAACAACGATCTTTCCAAAATAATGGGAACCTCTACATCCATTTCACAATCCAGATAACAATATCAACAAGTAGAATAAACTTGTCCACTCTTACCAACACATCTTCTAGCATCCCCAACGGTCTTATGACCTATCTCGCCATAAGAAGCCTCATCGACGTCGGATTTCTACTTCCGAGTCCCACCAAAATGAGACGGGGCATTAAATTTATGTTGGCGCCAAGATCACATAGAGCTTTTAAATGCACATATCCCAATTGTACAAGGGATTGTGAAAGCTCCCCGATCCTCCCGCTTGGGGGCAAGGTTACCATCATCACCGCATTACAATGGTGCGTTTCTCCCATTACCTATATCAACCACCTTTTCTTCTTCTAAAATTCTTCTATAAACTTTACAACCCGAATTTGGAGAAAGTATCCACTAATCCAGATATTTATGGACAACTTGCTAAACAAGTCAACAAACTTTAAACCGGTTGTCCTTCTTTTCTTGGCCAAACGCTAGGATAAGGAGGTGAGATTATTGATTCACCTTGTCATAAATTGGGGCCTTTCATTCCTCATTATCAACATGTAAGAGGATTTCATCATCCTTTCCTCCCTTCCTTCAATCTTTTCCTCACTCGCAATCATTGGTATTGTCGACTTCATCTTCATCCGATTTGGGTTATTAACTCTTTAGGCTTCACCTAAGTATCCCTAATCACCTTGCTACTCCTAGTGAAAATATCCGCATTGACCATCTTTCTTTGGATTGGGCATTGTGTCACTAGGCAGCGTTCCCTTCATCCGGGTTCACTTGGGCCTTCAAATGCTTCTGATGGAGGTTGAATGTGAATCCACCAATTGGGCAAGGTTAGACACCTCCTCTTAATCTTTCACCCCACCTCGGCTGACTCCACAAAGATTTAGAACTCTATATAGCATTTTATCAATTTTCGAGCTACCCGCATCACTGTGCCCGACCGGTTGTGGAGTAAACTAACTTTTGGAGGGGGAACATATTGGTTCAACTGGTGATAGCGATCACCCCTTGGTTTGCCTTGTTATCCCACCTTTCAATTCTTTCTCGTTACCTTATGTGGGTCACGATTTCTCCAACATTGTCATCCTTGGGCGCCATGGGCCTTGGTTTTCTCCCTGAATCTAGGTTGAGGACCTCCCATTTGGTTGCCCATGTATTGGCATTCTTCATATCTCTACAAGGACGATTCTCCATCATATTGTAAAGGACCTTGCATTCCCACAACATTTACCACCTTGGGCCTTGCACCTATTACATGTTTTGTCATCAATCTCCAGCTTGTGTCATCATCTTATAAAGATTGACATCCCCTCTTAATCCCTTTTTCGCAATTCAAATGGCCAATGCAATTTCGAAACATCTCATAAGGACACATTTGTTTCTTCGGGTGCCAAGCCCTATTGGTCTTTGTCATTCTGCCAGGAAGGGCTTTGGCCAACCCATATGTTTGATCCATAATAGAACCACCTCGCCCAGGTTGTTGGCCACAGAGTTGTTGATTGAATCAAGGGCCCCGTAGAAGCTTTGGAGAAGCACTCCATCCTAAGCACCCATGATTTGGGAAAAGAGAAACCTTTTTAAACGTTAACCATGCCTTCATGCAAAGGCTCTCCCATTTCTTGCCTAAAATTCTTGATATCGCCCCTTAGCTAAAGCATCTTTGATGGAGGGAAAAATGATCCAAGAAAGCCTTGCTAACTCTTTAAAAGAAATAATACAACCCTGAGGACGTTCCTCCAACCACATTGTTGCCTCCCGTTAGTGAGAAAGGAAAGAGTCTCAACCGATTAACTCTTGACTAATATTTGTAATATTGAAGGGATGGCATATCTCCAAGAAGTTTCTCAAATGGTGATTCGCATCCACACTTGTTTTCCAAAAGGGTCCCTTCATTTGCAACAAATGCAACATGGCAAGCCAGGACATGAAATAATGCATTCCCTACCGTAGGTGGTAGGCGAATATCTCCCGCAATTTCTGGCATCACCAGATTATCTTCATCGTGTTCCAAGCTACCTTCCACTAAGCGATCTCGCTGGGAGTGATGATTCATGTGGTCAGAGATCCTAACAACACATCAAACTCACGTCAAGTAGCTATGATGCAAAACTATTTCAACTTAACAATCAACACAAGAATATCAAGCGTGAGTCCCCTACAATGGCACCATTTTTTGATAATGTCCAAAATATATCATTAATGCAAGGAATATACACGGTCAAGTGAATAAAACAAGTAACCCGAAGAGGTCGGGTTTGAATCCCATGAGGACTATGAATGAAAGTTAGCAAGTGTCGATTGAGAAATTGAAGTTAGCTTGCACTATTTAATATAATTTAATATAAAAACAAATAAAATTGGGGGATTAAAATTTGAGTTGAATTGTATTTGGTGATTTAGTGAAATGAAACAAAGAAGATCAAAGAAAGTTGTCAACAAGAGTGTGAAAGACTAGAGGTGTGGTGTAGATAAAATACTAACTAGATCTAGACATGCTGTGTCATATTATGAGTTTAACAAGTGTAAATAATCTCGAAAGTGGGTAATTACAACTTTTTTCATTCTTTTTTAACAAATTTTCTTACTAGAGTTTTGTCAAACCTCTATCCATATTTAGCTCAACTCAGAATTTGATTTGGATTAGCAATGAGACTAATTTCTAGCTATTAGCTACTAATAAGGAATGAGAATGCAATTTCACAATCTCTAATACATACCCACTATTAAATTCTCTTCCAATACATAATTATTCTTTACAAGCAATAATCACAAGAATAAATAGATCCATATCATAATCAATGGATCTTCTTCCTTTACAAACATTGAAGAGAATCTAAAATTTACACTTATTTGAACAATATGAAGAAGACTCTAACAATAACCACTCTAATTAAGTATTCAATACACACCTCTAGTTAATGATTTAGCTACTCATAATTAAGAAGGTTAGAAACACATTCATCAATATCTTCATTGAATTTAATAGCAAGTGTAGTAAAATCAAGTTCACAAAATAGCCTCCAACAATAGCTAAAACTTTCTATTACAATGGAAGAAATAGAGCGTATACATTTTCCAAATTTACCAATCAAAATCTCCTATCTCTACTAAGAGAATGTTCCTTCTGGGCTTAAAAGGGGAACAATTTTCAATATATGCTTTTGTTGTCTCACCAATATCTCTATTTCTATCTCTCTCTCTCTCTCTCTCGCAATGTACTTTATCTCGCTATTTATATCCTGAAAAGTAGGGCACCTTTTATATCTCTTTCCGTGATGGACAATTATACCTCGAGCACCATTATGGAATCGGCGAGACACCAAAGGGTTTGCCAAGCCCCACTTGTGAACCGCCGGGTGTCTTATTCGGGCCCTCTACTCAACTCCAATGAGCATCGCTATTCACCCGGCATTTATCCACCGCCAATCCGTGGAACCTCCCTATCTTCATGCTATTTCTAGAAAATTGGGTGTCTCGACGCATCGATCATGAAGTTGTTACCGGCAACTCGCATTTGCCTGGAATTATTCCAGAGGCAAAGTGATGTTCATCCTTGGCCGGCGTTTTCACCGTCTTCATCGGTGGATTATCGATTTGATCTCACTCTTCTTTTTGCCCATTTTTGCTCTTTTCTTCACATTTAGCCATCTGCACACAAATAAAGCAAAGGGCATAAAATTCATGTAATCAACTCAAGAGCTAAGCAAAACTCAAGTTTTAGAACTCCAATTAAGTTGGTAAATTACCAACTCATCACCTATATCCCTATGGTCGCGGAGAAACATAAACGACAACTATGCCTATTTTGTATTTCATCTAAAGAGGGCTGGAAAGGTATCCCTATCCTTCAACAACTTTCTAACCTTCAACCAATGGGACAAAAGATCTTTGAATTCTTTGCTTTACATTTACTTTAATCCTTTTCAGCTCCCAGCGAGTTCAACAAAAAGCCAACAGATTTATTTAACAAGGAGATCATTCTAGAGAATAAACAATTAAAATAAGTAAATATGTACCTTAATGAAGAATCAATAACTAGTAATAATCAATCTTTCAAACTTCAACAATAGTTATGGCCAAAAAACCCTAGAATAGGCGCTAGCTGAAACAAAGATATTGTTAATATTCAAAGTAAATGATAGAGAAAAGAAACAAATCTAAGTTAAGACTTGTATCTCTCCAAAACTGCATTATAACCCTTACGATCAGACAAATGATGCAAGATAGATAACAAATTACCTAGATGTTGTATTTAAAGGTGAACCTCAAATAAAGCTTTGCTCTCAAGAATTTAGCTTCAAAATCAAGCAAAATCCGCCTTGGAATGGGTCAAGCGCACCGCACCCTCCAGCCCCAAGTTTCTGGGCTCACCCTTCTCCCGTTTAGCTCCGGCGCCCACGCCGCCATAGCACAAAGGTTTTAGCCAAATTTCGAACTGACCTCTCGTTCCCATACCACTAAAGCACTAGGAGTGTCAGACTCCGCATGGCCACCCGGATCGTGGACACGTGGACAAGGGACCTCGAGAGACTCCCAAGTGACCCATGGTACATGCCTATAAACTAATCTCTATTCAAATAAGTAGAACAATAATCATAAAGATATAGAGGAAACGTAATTATAGCTGCAATATCATGAAATACCGAACATATACACACCAGCAATACATACTTATCCGAAAGCCTCTAAAACATAAGATGGGTTGATGGGACAACATCCCCAACTAACCCGACCAAAATTGAACGTGAAACATCAGTGAAATTCCCATCGAGCGAATTTAACATGAGGACTCACTCAACAAACCGAAAGAGTGTCGAGATGGACTAAGGATGAGGATGAGCTCGAGATTCGATCTTGTATCATGAAATGATACAAAGATAGAAAGTATGAGGTCAATATGTGGAATGTACTGAGTATGCAAGGTAAGTAAAACGAACATTTTAAAACTAAAGTAAACTCATAAATAGAAATAGGAGAAGGACATCATGCTTGCATCAAAATCTTCGTAATAAAACATAGGGCTCAAGACTTTCAAATCATTCATAATCATTCATTATCATAATCGTAATTAACTTTATCATAATATAACTTGAGCCAATAATATAAACATAACAATGCATAAACATGCGAAACAACGAGAAGGACTCATCATAACCGACACTATCATGGTAGAGCCTTTCATGATGCCCCACTGCCTCGCCATGGGCAGAGCCAACCCCGGCTTGCCAAAGTAGGTCCTGCATAAGGCGTGATATCACAGATGAGGGGATCATTATAAAACATCATCATTTACAACCTACTATGGCATGTGGTTATGAGACATCGATGTAGTCCTTGAACGCGGCCGCTCACGCTAGATAATGCGCCTCCCAAACATGCATATGTGCTCACACATAAATCATTAACAACATGCATTAAGATTTGCTGATAGAAAATAACATTTATTATCATTGATCCACTTTAAACATGCTTAGCCAAGAATACAATGGCCCTTTTCATCGTCCAACATCAAAAATCAATAAATTGTGAAATTAAGCCAGAACGTGTGAAATCATTCTTCATAATGTGGACATTGTCCATTACTTCATCATAATCAATTATTTCAAAACAGCTCATAAACATGGGAAACTTGAGTTCATGCTTTCCATCATAAATAAACTCAAAATAATGAATATTCATCATAAATCATAACCTTTCATGGACCTTCATCACGGGAATTTAGATTTAAAGATTGAAACATGATTTTGAAGAAGTTAATTTAAATCACCCAACATGCATAATTCAATAATTATATCTCCATTAAATCATCCCTATAGAGTAATCACATTGTCATGCTTTGGGTAAACCCCATGGAATTTGAATAGGGGAAATTCATGAATTAATTTAAAATTGGGCATGGGTGAGGAAGAATTAACCCATTTTAAAACCATACATACCTTGGAATAGATGGACTTAGTTCCCCGAACCCACAAAGGAATTGATGAAAATTTGGAAAGAAGACCTTGAATCTCCCAAAACCTCTCTAAGCTTTTTGAATGAGAATGGGCATGCAATAGGACTTAACTCCTCTATCACACTCGTAAATATCCAAAATGACGTAGTTTCGACTTAGGACTTAGGAAGTTACGAAAACACCCTCACAAAACACAGAAATTTCTCGGTCGCTAGTCCCCACGAGGGGACCTAACGGCCGTTGCCACAAGGAACGACTCGTAGCCATGATCTCAAGGAGTCCATTGTCCAAACATCCAAGGGAATCCCATGGGTGACTTCACGAGTTGTGAGGTCGAATTAACGACTTGTGGTCACCTTTCGTGGCCTACACTGCCCATCCAAACTTGCCAAAACTGCCAGATAGACAACTAATGAACTCACAAGTCGTGAGGTCCACCACGCTCGTGGTCGCCCGTGGCCTCCTCACTCGTACTTTGCCAAATCCATGCCGACCACGAGTCACCTCACGACTCGTGGTTACTCCTCATGACCAACCTCATGGGTCGTTCTATGACCCGGTGCTAATTCTTTTTTAATTTTTCTCCCGTTTTCACCTTTCGGTTCGATCCTTGGGTTCCTTGGTATAACAATATCTCCCCCTTGAGAATAGTCATCCTCAAATGTTAGAAACATGTAGAAAACTCATAAACAAGTTATCACCATATATAATACAAGTCATTTAAGTCGAAAACGGATGAAATGACTACTCTCCGAAAGGAACTAATGAAGCAACCGAATTCAAAAAAACATACAATATTTACCATAATAAAACAAACTTGTACACATGAATCGAACTAGAAAAGATGATTAAAGGTTTGGAAAATCGATACCTCAAACCGAAACCGAGCTTGCAGAGGGAGGGTATTTAGCTATCATATCTCGCTTCGCTTCCCACATAGCCCTCAACATGTTTATTTCTCCATAATACTTTAACTAAAGCTACTTCTTGTTTCTCGCCACGAACTCCGATGATCTAAGATTTCAACTGGGGACTTCATAACCGAGGTCAGTTTTTCACCCCAATGATGTCTACCAAAACTACCAAGGTTGATCCCCTAAACACTTCTTCAAAAGTGACACATAGAGAACGGGATGGAATCAAGATAACTTCCGATGGCAAGTCCAACTCATACGCCACTCTTACCAACTCTCTCTCCTCACTACCCTTAAGAGGGACCAACATAGCTGTGGGATCGAGTTTACCTTTTCTTTCCGACAAAGATGCCTTCATGGGAGATACTCTTTATAAATACCCAAAGCCATCCACATCAAACCCGTGAGCCCTTCTCCTCACACGCATACGATTGACGCATCGAAGGTTTTCAACCGTCCCTTATCAATCAACCTTCACCATCGCCTCATGAACCGAATCTAGTCCTATCATAGCCGCCTCACCAATCCCGAACCATCCGATGGGATATCTACACCTCCGCCTCTATAGAGCCTCAAATGGTGCCATTTAGATACTAGAATGGTAACTGTTATTATAACCAAACTCGATCAAGGGCAAATTATCATCTCAACTACCTTTTAAAATCCATAACACATGCCCCTCAACATATCCTCAAGGGTCCGAATGGTTCGTTCGCCTCTAGCCGTCTCTGCTTAAGTGAATGAAGGTTGTACTGAGCTTAACTTGCATCCCAAGTCCTTTTTGAAAAGAACAATTTAATTGAGAGGTGAACTAAGTACCTCTACGGAGATAATAAACAAGGGCACTCCATGAAGTCAAACCAAATACCGAATATACAACTTAGCATAATCATCCGTCGAATCCTTGGCTCCTAACCGTGAAGTGTAGCCTTGGTTAATCTGTTGACCACCACCCAAATGGAGTCGTATTACCAAAGTGAGTACGGGGTAGACTCAGAATAAAATCCATATTAATCTCTTCCCACTTCCAAATGGAGTTGTTGATATCCTCGAAGTACACCTCCCACCCATTGATGTTTGACATTCACTTGTCAAGTGCTTGGACATTTTTCTACGAACTCCGTAATATCTTTCTTCATACCATACCACCAATAGATTTCTCGCAAATCCCGATACATTTTCGTGGATCCTGGATAAAAATAACTTTTGGTACAATGTGCCTCATGCAATATCCAAACTCTCAAATTATCGACGTCTAGAACACATAGTAGACCCCGGTATCAGAAAGCACACCATCTCCCCTTGGGATAATACCTCCACCTTTCCGACTCTCTACATCGCCTCCTTCAACTTCTTCAATATTGGATCCTCATCTTGCCTGATTTAACATCAACCACCAATGACGATTCTGACTCGTTTGCAAAACATCACCGCCATTGGTCGAGTTGATCAATCTAACTCCCGGGGCCTAGCAAGTTTCCAGGACGTCTCACCAACTCCTTCCTTCCCTCATCCACGTGGGACACATTCTCCATGTAGAGCCTACTAAGTGCACGCTTGCAACCATATTAGCCTCGCTTCGGTGGTAAAGGAAACTCATGTCATAGTCCTTAACTCCAACCACCTCATTTGCCGAAGATTTAGATCTTTCTTTGTGAACACATATTGCAAGCTCATGTGATCCGTACGAAACATCAACATGAGTCCCATATAGGTAATGCCGCCATATCTTCAATGCAAACACCACCGCAACCAACTCAACATCATGGGTCGGGTAATTCTTTTCAAGAACTTTCAATCAGACGAGGAATATGCTATTACCTTCCTACATCGTATCAATGTATATCCTGGCCAATCTCAAAGCATCACAATACACTACAAAGCCATCGCTACCGGTAAGGTCAACATCAGCCGAAGTGAGTCGGGTCTTCAACTCTGGAAGCTTTTCTTACAAGCATCCGGCCATTGGAATTTTACCTTTCTCTCGAGTCAACCTGGTCAATGGAGCCGCAATTGATGAAAATCCCTCCACAAATATTCCCAGAGTAGCCTTCTAATCCCAAGAAACTCCGAATCAAGGATTCACTCGGGCCCGGGGCCAGTTCTTCACCGCCTTTATCTTCTCTGCGAATCTACCTTTATGCCTTCTCTTTGATACCACATGTCCTTAAAATGCTATCGAGTTTAGCCAAAATTCACACTTACTAAACTTTTTCATACAACCGACGATCCTTGAGGGTTTGAAGCACTATCCTCAAATGAGGGGCATGCTCCTCTTCGCTCCAGAGTATATAAGAATTTCGTCGATAAACATGATCACGAACATATCCAAATATTTCTTGAACACCCGTTCATCAAGTCCATAAAAGTCAGCAGAGAATTGGTTAATCCAAATGACATAACTACAAAACCTACAATGGCCATATCGAGTTCAAGGTTGTTGTCTTGAATATCACACTCCCATACTCGAGCCGGTGACATTTCGAACCCGAGATCTATCTTCGAGAAACACCCGGCACACTAGAGCTGGTCAAATAAATCATCAATCCTCGGGCAAGGGGTAACCGTTATTAATGGTAACCTTGTTCAACCCCGATAGTCAATACACATGCAAAGGGAGCCATCCTTCGAACAAATAAATAAGGCACCCTACGGAGACTCGGATCGTCTAATGAAGCCCTTATCCAACGTATCCCTTAATTGATCCTTCAATTTTTTTAGCTCACTCGGAGCCATCCTGTAAGGTGAGATAGAAATAGGTTGCGTATCCGGGAAATAGGTCAATACCGAAATCAATTTCCTTTCTGTGAGGAACACTGAAAATCTCGAGAAATACCTATTGGATATTCGCACACCATCGGAACTGACTAAAATAGGCTAGGTCTCGTAATCAACATCCTAAACCCTGACAAGGTGGTACATGCACCCCCTTAGAGATCATATTCCCATCCTTAAGATAGGAAATAAAACCAACTCCGCCGGTACCGTCGAACTACCCTTCCACTTCACAAAAAACTGAATCACCCGAAAATGAAACTCCATAGTACTGTCCTACAATTAATTGAAGCATAATATGCAAAAACAACCAATCCATACCAAAAATAACGCCAAAGTCACCATGGTTAACACTACTCGTATCTCGCGCGGAGGTGACCTTATGCAACACAAAGGACTGTGCACCCTCTATATACTTTTTCTAGTTTTGATCGAATCACCCACCGGGGTAGAAATCGAAAATGGTTTTCGATAAGGTCTCTGACTAACTCCAAGGCTACTAGCAATGTAAGGAGTCAAGAAAGACAAGGTAGCTACCGGATCTAGAAAGGCATAAACATTAATATGAGAAACACGCAACATACTAGTGACCATGTATGGCGGGTCTCCCGCTCCCCGGCGTGGGGAAAGGGCATAGAATCGCTTTTGGCGCGTCCACCAGCTCCACTAGTCGATGCTCCTTGCGAAGTAGAACGGGCGTAGCCGTTGTTATCCCGGTGGCCGCTTCCCGAAATTCCCTATCATCATCACCCTTTCTAGCCTATGGAGACGCCGCACATTAGCCTCGATCTACCACACACAAAATAGACATTCAACCGAGCAAGCACTCCCTGTGACTCCCGCCCCCACTTCCCGTTGTGCTAGAGAGGTATACTTAACTGGGTGCCCCTTCGATCCGACCCCCCGAAGCCCCGCTCCTCTGATCCCCTTTTGGCCTAGATGGGACACTAGCCGATGATGGTGTCAGCTAGTGACCTCTCGCCGAAATTCGTGACTCGTAGCCACCGTTGGATCTATGATATGAAAACCCATGACTATCCGTCCGAGCCCTTTGCCTCCCCTCTCTCACATGAGCCACCTATCTCGCCGGGGCGTACAATACTATGCGAGGAAAGTCCATCCTAGTGAAGCATAGAAGTCCCACAATACTTGTCTAAATAACCGACTATAATATGAACAAATCGGCTCACCCGTGTCTTCCGATCCATCACCAACTCTAGGGCATATTTGACAATCGTGGTGAACTCGCTTGGTCACTCTAGCACTATCATTTTTCCTTGCTTTGAGGTTCACAAACATCGCTTCTTTCAACTCCACATCCCGAGGGAAGAACTCTATTGAGAAAGGCCATGTGGAACTAATCTCAGCTCGAGGCAGGGGCTCGCTCCCGCCCCGTTGTCCTTCCATTTCTTGTACTCAAATATGAGCGACCTCTTAGTTAGTAAGAGGCCAAGTCAACACACTCCCCATTTGTCAACTCCATAACCTCGGATGACCTTCAAGATCCCTTCGATGAACTCCCCGTGTGGATCCTCGCCCACCTTTGGATCTTTGTGAACTCAGGAGGGTTCATCCTCAAGAAGTCTCTAATCGCTCGTCATTGCATTGCTATTCGTGGGACTCAAGGCATCAGCCTCGTCAAGTTGACCTAAGCGGTCAAGGCCTCGCACTAACATCTCGGGATAGCGCCCAAAACTTCAATGTGTGGGCAAACTGCTCTATGTCTGGGCCGCGAATGTGTCAGCTTAAGCCGATGCTCATGGTCAATACTCATCTCTCGTGGATTCTTAATCATTCCCGTTCCTTCTTCCGTTCATTCTCCTAGGAGCCATAATTATGCAATCGCGAATCGCACGACTAGAAGGATGGAAAGGTTTTTCATCGCATGACATAGATCATGAAAGATGGGAACATTTCTAAAATGTTTTGTAGCCTTCTTCAATATAAGTGTGGTGTGCTTCACACCCATGAAAAAGACTCTACTTAATGCGGCTTTAAGACTCCTCAGGACACCTCAAACCTATGGCTCTAATTCCAAGTTTGTCACGACCGGAATCGTGGTCACGGGGCAAGGGAACCCTCGAGAGACACAAAGTCGACCCATGGTACATGCATACAACTAATCTCTATTCAATTAAGAGGGACGATAATCATAAAGATATAAAGGAAAGAAATTCATAGCGTAACATCATGATATACGAACAAATACACACCCGAGCACTACATACTTATCTCCGAAAGCCTCTAAAACATAAGATGGGTTACGAGACAACATCCCCAACTAATATGAAAAACCGAACGTAAAAAACAACATGAAAGTCTATCAAACGCCCTAACATGAGGACTCACCAACAAGCCGAAAGCGTAAGCCGAGATGGAGTGCTGGGACAGGATGAAACCTAAGATCCGACTCCGTATCATGAAACGATATATCATAAAAAGTATGCAGTCGGTATGTGGAATGTACGAGTTGCAAGGTAAGTAAAACGGAAATTTTAAAAGTAAAGCAACTCATAAATAGACATAGGAGAAGGAAATCATGCATTGCATGCAACAACTTCGTAATAAAACATAATGCTCAAGAATTTCAAATCATTCATAATCATTCATTATCATAATATTAATTATCTTTATCATAATATAACTTGATCCAATAAAATAAACATAACAATTCATAAATCATGCATAACAATGGGAGGACTCATCATAACCGACACCATCATGGTAGAGCTCTTTCATGATGCCTCACTCTCACTCAAGTGGGCAAGAGCGAATTCTCGATTTCCTTGTGAGGGTAGTGCATAAGGTGTGATATAATATTTGAGGGGATCTTTTATAAACAAATTATATCATTTACAACCTACGGTGGCACGTGGTTATGAGACACGGCGTAGTCTCATGAACGTTGGCCGTTTCTGGGTGCTAGACACCGCTCCTAAAACATGCATATAGGCTCATACATAAATCAATAACATCATGCATTAAGATTCATTGGCTAGAAAATAACATCTATTATCATTGATCCCCTTTAAACATGCTTAGCCAAGATCCAAAGGCTCCTTTTCTATTGGCCAACATCATAAATCGATAAATGATGATTTTGTTTCGTAAATCTTAAATCATTCTTCATCATGTGGGCAATGCCCAATATTCATCATACTCAATTCTTTTAAATCATCATAAATATGAGAAACTTGAGTTCATGCTTTCCATCATAAATAAAATCAAAATAATGAATATTCATCATAAATTATAACTTTCTTACGGACCTTCATCATTATGGCATTTTAGATTTAAAAAGATTGAAAAATGATTTTGAAGAGGTTAATTTAAAATTTTCCCAACATGCATAATTTAATAATTAAAATTCAATTAAATCATACTCATAAGGAGTAATCACATTGTCATGCTTTGGGAAAAACACCATGAAATTTTAATAGGGGAAATTCATCAATTGGCTCAAAATTGGGCATGGGTGAGGAAGAGATCCCACTCATTTTAAAACCCTACATACCTAGGAATAGATGGACTTAACGCTTAAGCATCCACAAAGGAATTGATGAGAATTGGGGAAGAAGGCATTGAATCTACCAAAACCCTCTATAAGCTTTTGCATGAGAATGGGCATTCAATAGGACTTAACTCCTCTTATCACACTTAGAAAATATCCAAACAACGTAGTTTAGGCTTTAGGGACTTAGGAAGTTAAGTGAAAACACCTCTATTAAAACGCCAGAAATTTCTTTTTTGTCGCCACCCCCACGAGGGACCTAATGGGTCGCTGCCACAGGAACGACTGTGGCCAGATTCATTGAGTCCACCGCCTAAACATCCAAGAGGAAACTCACTGGTGACTTCATGAGTCGTGAGGTCGATTCACGACTCGTGGTCACCTTTCGTTGCCTACATCGCCATCCTAACTTGCCAAACCTCCGTAGACCACAGTGACCTCACGACCGACCATGACTCATGGTCACGCCCGTGGCCTGAATACTCAAACTTTGATAAACCATGCCGACCACCAGTCACCTCACGACTCGTGGTTACTCCTCACGACTAACCTCACCGGTCGTTCGTGACTCCGGTGCGACCGCTTTTCTCCGTTTTCACTTCCGAGTTTGATCCTTGGGTTCATGGGGTATTAAATAGAGTGTTAGTAGAATTTCTGAATATTATTAACCCCTCTGGCGCCTACTCCATCCACAAAGACTGCACGTTGAAAAAATTTCCTCGGCGTCTGGATGCTTAGGGTGCTCCACACTCTCTCATTCGCCTGGGGCTGTTGATCACCCTCCTCAAGTTTGGGGACCTAGCACCCTTAACACCCATAGCACCAAAGTTTGGTGCGCAGTTCTCTCAAGTTCAAGGGTTGGCACGCCATTCCATCTATAGCGCTAGGCCGACTTTCGCGAACTCTTCTTTTCTTCACACCTTGGGTCATTTTGGGTCTTTTCCTGGTTTCTAGCTCAAGACACCTAAAAATATTTTTTAGCTCAAAGACACATGAAAACATGAAATTATGCATTTCATAAGGATTATGAACTCAAAACAAGGCAAAATATGGATAAAAATATGGCAAACCGGCATAAGAATATGCCCAAAATTGCTGATTATAGGGAGCAAAGAGCAATGAGATGCATGACAATAATCATCTAGCTAATGAGGAAGACAACAGTTAAGAAAATACAATAGAGAAATTAGTTGATTCAAAAACACAAAACATGGTTAAGGAGCATAAATAACAAGGACACAAGAAAGTAACCATCAGCCAAGGAGGAGTCCAATAACAAAGACAATGCGGTAGAGGTAAAAGGGTTCCAATTACATGATCCAAGAATACAATCTAATACAAAAGAGGTAGAGCTATAGAAGCAAACAAAGGAGCAGACAATGGAAATAATGGAGATAGATCTAGAATCCATTGCTATAAATCCTTAAAAGGAGTTAAGATATTTGCGTAATGATGCGTATAGTAATGTTGTTGCAATAATAGTAAGCTCGGTGATTGAGAAACAAGTAACTCCTCTCGCTAATATAAACTCTCCTAATTAGAGTTCTTCGTGGGTTAGTATCGTAGTATTAATGTAGAGGTGGACGAATGTGGGAGAAAAAAAGAAGAAAGTGGATAAGGAGAATAGGGAGGAAGATTTGGAACACGTTCTAGATGATGTTATCAGACAAGAAGATGTATCACCAAAAGGAAATCTCAAAGAGTGACGATAGAAAGGGAATGAGGAATGGAAACATGGAAAATCCACAACCTACCAAGGAGGACAACTAACAAAACCAACTTTAAATAGTGATTAAGTTATTTATATGGAATATAAGATCGTGCAAGACAAATCAAGCCTTTCATAAGCTTCAAATGCTAAAATAGACATCACGTATTCTTTCTAATAGCTCTAATGGAATCATTTCTTAGAAGGCCGAAAGTATATCTAAAATCGAAAGAAAATCGGAATGAATCATATTGGTGCTAACACTAATGGGATGATTTGGTATTTTTTTATACAGTATTAAATATACAAGTAGAAGTTCTAGTAGATAACCCTCGACAATCACTTTGAAGTTGCTTATTTAGGATCTTAACATGAAAATGGTGACAATTTGGTCTATGCAAATGTGATGCTTATAGAAACCAAAGTTTTGAGATGAAATTTATTAGCTAGATGACAAAATGACACTCACCTCGATGGGTACTAAAGAGTTCAATAATGTTCTACATAGAGAAGAAATCATAGGTGGTCTCGCTAGCTTACCCTCAGGATGTAGAAGATTTTGTGACTTAAAGGAAATTATCTTCAAAGGCAGTACCCATTTATAAGGCCGAATGAGCGCAGGAGAAGACTGTATATTTGAAAGGCTAAATAGAATGCTAGTTAATCAATCAATACAATCTTGGTATGGACACATGGAGGTGAAGTATCTATAAAAAACATGGTATGAACATGCCCTTGTATTGTGCTAATTTGGTTTTATAAGGAACTTTATTAAACCTTTAAGTTTTTACAGCTTTTGATAGAACATAACTCCTTATGGATAATGCCAAACATAACCGATAGAAGAAAAAGGCCCCAATACTTTTTATTACTTCAAGAACAAGTTGAAAATGAAAGGAATAGAGGATCAAAGAAGTGCATGAGATATCTTCGAAAAACTTATAATTAGAGAAGAAATTATGAGAATCAAGAAAATTTGTTTTCGTGAGAAGCCAAGTTAGAATAATAGAAGTATCCATCAAAAGGCTCAAATTGAACTTTAAAAAACCTTCAGTATGAGGAAGAATTTTGGAGATAGAAATCCATCATAGATTGGTTTATGGAGGGTGACAAAAATACTAGATATTTTCGCGCCTAGTTAAGGGGAGAAGGAAGAGACTACAAAATAAAAAAGTATCCGCACAGAGAAGGTAATTACCGAAGATGAAGATCAAATGGTAGAAGAAGTGGTGAATTGGTACAATCAATAGTTTACACAAGAAGATAGGGATCAAATGTAGAACCGTTATCTTATGTCCCAAATATGGTAGACGGTTCAAAATGATATACTTTGCAAAATCTCTACTCAGGAGGAACTTAAAAAGGACATTTTAAATCTAATTAGAGAGGGTTCTAGTAGTCCAAATGGCTTTACAAGATCTATCTATCAAACTTGATGGAATATAGTTGGAATGGATATTTAGTATTGTTAAAAGCTTCTTTCTAGGCCAAACTCTACCGCAATCTATAGCACATACAAATTTGTTTATGTTGCTTAAGAGAGTGACTCCGATGCAAAGCTTTTTTTTGACTTAAGACCTATAAATCTTAGTAATTTTGTTAACAAGGTCATATCAAGGGTGGTTCATGATATATTAGAGAAGGTATTACCCTAATTAATATCTTTAAATTAGTAATAATTTGTGAAAGGAATAAGTGTTATTGAAAATATTTTGCTCACACAAGAGATGGTGACTGATATTAGGAAGAGGGAAAAATCATTTAATATAGTAATAAAATTAGACATGGTAAAGGCTTATGGTAGAGTCTTTTATCCCTACTTTATTAGGATCCTAAAAAGAATGGGGTTTCATGCATCACCCACCGATTCAATCTAGAGACTAATGGTTAATAATTAGGCTAAATGTTCTTTTTCACTCTACAAGGTGGTAAATCAAGGAATATATTACCCCTCTCTTATTCAATTTATCGAAGAAAGGTGTTGTTAGGGGGCTCTAAACTCTTTATTTGACAACTATAACTATGTTGATTATGGTATACCAAAATGGATTCAAACAACTTGAGTCACTTAACTTATGCAAATGATACAATTATCTTTACTTTAGTAGATTTAAGGTTCCTTAGCAAATAATGAAGGTCTTGAGGGAGAATGAAGATGTGTCTAACCAAATGATAAATAAGGAGAAAAGCTCTATCAATATATTTTAAAAGGTAGATACAAACCATAAATAAGGTTGAGAAAATCACGTGCTACTAAAGGGACAATTCCTTACAAGTACCTAGATTGTCCAATATTTCACACCAAAAGGAAAAATAAGTGTTATAATGACCTAATAAAGAAGGTGAAAGCTAAGTCAGAAATTGGAAGGGACAACTTTTGACATATGGTGGAAAGTTTCCAGACCCACTAAGAGTATTGTTGTCGCAAGAAGCAGCAACAAAATACACAATCAATGAAAGAAATAAGATTTTTATAAGTTCCCATCAAGTAATAAAGAAGAAGAAAGAAGAAGACATTGGGCTTCAGTGGGCCAAATTATACATATCAACAAATAAAGGTGGATCAAGATCTTTATATGATATTTCTAAGGCATCATTTGCCATGCTTTTGCTTAGGAGGTTCGTAAATACTACATCATTATGGGCTAATTTTATGTGGAACAAGTACCGTAAGAAGCACAAGCCAACAAAGGGTGCAAGGAGAGGTGTCTATCAAATATGGAAAAAAAGCTGCTAGAGGCCAAAAAGGAGATAGATGATAAATTCAAGGAGTGGTACATCAAAATATGGGAAACATAATTGGAAAAGGCTGGGATCTTTGAAGGTGACTTATCCAAATTTTCCTAGAGACAACAAAATTGAAGATCTAAAATATTTTATGCAACTAGAAGGGTCGAATGCACAAAGACTAAGAAGAGTCTTTACCAAGAACAATAGTGGAACATTTCTTGGAAGAGGTATATTTGAAGACCATATCGAGCCTGCGATCAACCTTGGTGGGTAATACTAGCTTTGGTAAGTTTAATATGGTAAGTGCTTGGGAATTACTATGATAAATGGAACATTATACCTAAGAATACTCTAAATCTTTAATAAAAAATGGTACCTTCATAATTTTATTCTTTTATGGAGAATGTGGAAGTACAAACTTCCTTTGGATGACATTCTAAGAGAATGAAGATAGTTGTGGTATCAAGATGTAGATATTGTGAGCATCCATAAGAATCTAAGATTCATTTATTTATAATAGGTGATCATTTTCGCTTTAATATGGCAACTGCACAAGTTCAATAGTCATTCTTAGTCTTTTTTATTTAGGCACAACAAGCGCTTTAAATGATGGAACTTACAAAGGTGGTTTAAAGCTTAGACTATTAATCCAAGCTACTCTAGCCTCTATGTGCTAGCAACTTTGGAAGAGGAGAAATGTGATAGTACATGGAGGAGGCCACAGAAAAGAAGGAGGTGATTCAAGAGATAAAAATAACCTATGTAATCTAGCACTATTACATATCCTCGTATAACGACCCACCAAGCCAATGGCTTCTACTAGTGCAATATCTAGAAGGTTACGTATATTACACCCCAAAACTTAGGAAGTACAATCGATACTTGGGCTTCACTTGACCGAATGAACCCTATGTATACCTACTAAATCTAACAACAAAGAACAAGCCTAGGCCAATAAGGCTCGACACAAGAACCCAACACACCGCATAAGAAAGAGAAAGTCGAATAAGCGAGATGTAACCTATATCGCAACAACCAAAAATAGAAGTTGATCCAATATCCAATGTATATATAATAGGCCGATAAGGCCGATGTCTGGAAGCTATGAGTAACCAAAAAGCCGATAAGGTCTATACCAGACACCACAAATCATAACATAATTTAAGTGATCCTCTAAGAGTAAGACAATGATCAAATGTTGGGACAAGGCCCCGACTCGCCTATTAACAACATATGTACATAAAAATAGAACAACGAGTAACTCCGTATAGCGTGGAGTTTACCACTAAGATGGAACTCCACTCAACTAATAAGGATCACGAGCTACTTATTGATCAACACCTATAGGAATGTATGCATCGCCCTCGTGTTCAATACATCGCATGAAGAATATACTAAGCATGTAAGGCAAACAACTTAAATAGAAACAAAGATAATAGAAATGAAAAACTAAAATAGTACCAACATAAAATCCACAACATGCACAATAATAAATGTAAGTCCCAAACCACCTTACTTGCCCCTATTTTGGGCCTCACAATATCAACCACCACAACATCACATCACTATGTAGACCCAATATGTAGCTAGCAACCATGCATGTGATATTAATGCAATATGATGCAATGCAACACACAAATTCAACCCTTCCGTAAATAGTCACGACCTTACAATGTAATAAAAACACAAACTTGACCATACTTGTAACACTCCAAAACTTTCCCGCATCAAACTCCGACATTTTATGAAAAATTAGGAGAAATCGGAAATTTTATCTTAGAAACGACCGAGACAACGAGCCGTTGCTGGGGCACTAATGACCTATTGTCCGGGTCGTGGTCGGGCCGTTTCCGGGGCTTGTCCTCTAGGAACCAACCAGCATGGAACGACCGTTGTGTGAGGCAAATCTGTCTCGCTACTCATTTCTTTCCAAGCTCAAAATCAATTGACCCTTTCCAAGAACCCACCAAGCCAAACAATGAGTCATCGTCCGATGTAATGAATCACGGCGGTTCATTAGTTGGAGCTCCGTGGCTTATTGATAATCTCTTCTAGTGACAACGAACCAAAACAACCCATTGTATCACATGAGGAGTTTTTTTGTCCACCCATGGTGTCAAGCCCCAAATTCCTTCACGATTCTAGTAAAGAAGACAAGAGGTGACAATGACTCGTTGTCTCAAATCCAACGAGTCATGGTGTCACCCATTAGAGAAGGGGGTCTAGAGACATGATTTCTCCGATTTCTCGTCAGACAACTTCTGGAGGTACCACGACCTATTTGTTCGCCCAACAAGTCGTGTTCCCTTGTTGCTAATTCCAAGGAACTGCTCTAGGCCTGTGACCAACGGCTGGTCCAACGAGTCGTGGTGTCAACCAACGACTCGCCAGACCCAAGGTTCCCGTCTGCTTATAATATTTTTTAGGGGGTATTTTATTAACTTCCCATCTTTTTTTAATCCCTAAACAATGTTAGTTTGGGAACATTTAGAGAATTAAAGGAGCGATCGACGTATTCCTCTCATTCCTCTCGACACTCAAACGCAAAGCACAAAGAAATTACGCATGCACTTCCTCGTGGCAAAGCTAGGCCTTTCAAGTCTTCTCGTGATTCCCTCCAGATCCTTTCCGAGGAATTCGACACCAAGTATGTGGGAATTCAACAAGGGGATTGTCCTTTCCTTGTGTCCCAAAACCCTTCCATAATTCTTATCGCTCTAGCCCTAAAGTTCACTGTTAGGGTTAAATCATTAGTAAATTGTGGAATTTCTTCCTATTATAATTCTCATGAGTATAGAAGGTCGTTGTTAGTAATAATGTTGGTCATTATCTCCTTACATGAATTACGACATTTTAGCCCTAGTTCTTGAAATGCAAGTAATGTAGGTATTGCATAATTCGATTAGATAATAATGTTTATCAATTTCTAGCAAAGGTTGAAATTCCCATGTTATTATTATCATATGAATTCTAAGTCAGCTTGCATGTTAGTTCACTTCCGCCAAAATGTTAGTACCTTCACTATTCTTCGTAAATATCGCTGATCGCCTTGACTATAGCCGCTCCTTGAGGTGTCGCATGCCTCCCCTCAAGTACGATCTCAGCTATCGCTTATTAGATATCAATTAGTTATATAGACTAAGAGATGCTTCTATATAAGTAACTCGCTAGCTTAGAACACCGCTTATAGTTATCTCGGTCCGATAAGACTCTCGTGGTACTTCTTGATAAGTATTCCCGACTTAGTCTTGGCCCAAGCTTGAGCTATCGCCTTAGTAGTCAAATTAGGATTATTCATTGGGAGTAGTACTTAGCAATCGGAGCGTACTGTGATTTCAAAGGCACTCCGTGTTTCTAGAACTATATTTCCACCGTAGGTTATTGGCCCATCGGGTCCCAGATTTGATCACCTGGGCCTATGCCTTTATAACCTTGCAAGGTGTATTGGGTCCTATTGATGGGGCGTATACATCAAACTCCATGTTTAGATCACATGGTTATATGTTTGTTATAGACTTCCCTACTTGTCAATTCAGCCGCTTTAGTTCAATATAGTTCATTTTAGCTCGGCCAAGATCTAGTTTCAGGACATGATTATGACCATCGCCTGTAATACACGAATTGCTAATGCTTATACTTAATATTATCGCTTACGCTTTTAGTTGGTCATTTCATGTTATTCTTTCATGTTTATTGTATCTCTCATTTACTCAAAAGACATTCAAAGTATTGACGTGATACTTTCCATGATGTATCATATCATGATACAAGCATGTTCTCGGGCCCCAAGATCGCCGGTGATCCTTTTGACGAATCGTATGTTGTTTGGTGAGTCCTCATCTTCCGAGGATGATATTTATTTTCATTGGTTCTCTTCTACCAAATTTTGAGTTAGCCGGGACTTGTCCTAGAAACTCATCATTTAGTAATTGGCTTTCGCATAGACAGAGTTATTCAAAGAGGTTTTTTTTCAAATGTATTGACTTTTGCCAAATCAAACATTTTCTTAAAATGGTTATATATTTACAAATCCGCTTATGTTTACTCGCCTTACTGCCACTAATAGACCATGGGTTAGCTTAGGGTCACTTGTGGCACCCAAGTACCGTGTTCCCGGCCAAGGTAGACTCTAGTCGTGACACTACCGATATATCACGCCCTTATAAGTGCTTGCCATGTACAAGCTTAACCTTTCCAAAAATATTCATGTCCTCACAAGTCCGTGTGTGTACATCCAACCCTGCCGAAAACCATCTTGTCCTTATTGGTTCTTGGGCTGCCACCGGCTCGAATTCTCGCTAGAAAATGTCATGGCCTTATAGGTTCTCCCAAAGCCTCAAAGTCGAAAACAAGAATTGCTAATAAAACAAGCATGTGGCTTATGTATTCACAACAACTAGCTCACTACAACACGTATACAACTATATCTCTATGACTTCACAATCAATAAATGTAACTACACAAATGTTAACATACCAAAATCCATTAGGACTACCATCTTCAACATAATCTATTAACATGTATAACCTAATGTATCATTGACCTTATAATAAAACAACAATACAAACACCAACTCGACTATAATCCATTCTCAATTCCACAATCAACCATCACAAATTCATTAATAAAAAAGTCATAAACACTAACACAAATCACCAATAAGCCACCAACATGTATCACCAACCTCATTCCCAATCTAAAGGACCAACCATAACCCTTTACACAACATGCCAACATTTAACAACCCAAGAATGAACAAGAGTACTATGAATAATTATGATAGCATGACAACACGATAACCAAAACTTAAGGAAGAACATGCCAAAAGAAAAATAGGCAAACCTTAGAATACACTTTCGCACATGACTACTCAACACTAAAAAGATCTCAAGATTTCACGCCCGAACAAAGAATAAAGCACCCACATCTACACAACCAAAACCAATAACAAATGACAAAAATCAACACACGAGTTCAATATCGATAAGAATTCTATGTAACTAACTTCTAAAGCTCAAATAAGAACAAATAAAAGGTCTAAGAACACATACCTTATGATTAACAATCTAGGATCTAGGAAATCAGAACATACCGAAGATAGCACCATTCAAAACACATATAATAAACAAGATAATGGGGAAATATATACTAGTCAAAGGATTCAACGCTCTAGGCTCTGGACCCAGATTCCTCTTCAATTCTATCAATATATGATTCTTTATAGAGAGAATAGCAAATCTGGACTTGTTATGCAAAATAGGAAATGATTGCTACAAGGATGTCTTATACGTGTATACCACTCCAGACCACTACCTCGCAGCGAGGATCAAAATAAGGCTCTGCCTCGCTCTAGACTCGGCTAGGTGAGCCTTAAATATGATCTCCCCGAGAGCTCGTAGTAAAATGCTCATAACTTTACTCATGTACAATTGACGAACAATTTGATTATATGGAAACTAGACTCACATATAATCAAGGGTAGTAGGACATTTAACTCCTTATATATTGAGATATATGTCGTCTAAAATTAGATCGATACGAGATCATTGGAAATATTTTGCCAAAATGAATTGTATAACTTAAACATTCATCTTAAGGCTCCCCTTGGCTCCTAACCTACATTAACACTACAAACACATTCATATATCAATTCCTTAATAATGCTCACCCACTTTTAACTTTATTCTCCCGACACCTCATCGTAGACAACATAAAGCAATAAACTAGACTCAATAATTCTAACTTAATGACTAAGTCGCTACTAAAATTGCAAGTTATTACATTAGACCTCAACTGAGATACCAAGTAGTATAGTGGAAAAGATTTGAGTTAGGTTGGTATAGATGAATAGAGATGGGGCTATTAGAGGAATTTGGAAGAGAGTTCGGTGAAAGATTTATGTTAGAAATTGGTTTGGTGATCTAATTACAATAGGGGCTAGGAGGCTAAGGGATACCAAGTGTTTGGAGGTGTTGTTCATGGGTTTGAGAATCCTTCATCCGAATTCCATTATAATTATTTTTCGTAGAAAGACTCTCGTGTTTTGAAGCTCTTATTCAATGATCTTGTGAAGTAACATTTTCTATTGGACATTCCTACCATGGCATGCTCCATATTTGACAACGTTGCGATGGAATATTTAATCTTATCCTTTTGCATGGCCCGAGTGATCTCATCTCTAGTGATCTCATATGGTTGCTTGATATTCCTTCACTCGCTTGTTGGAACTTTTCATAGTGAGGATGTTTAAAATGTGGTTCCATGGCACCCATTCCTTCGACTCAAACTTTTTGAATGCACTTACTTTGCCGGAAGATAAAACCTTGTGCTTCATAATATTCCGTCTTCCAAGGCTAAAATAGAGACTCGAAATTTCCAACAAATGAGAGTTCTAAACCAAAGATGGACTTTTTTGTCAATTATATTTACAAGCCGACGTAGCATAAACACCTTGCATCATATATCAATTTTTGAAACATTCAACCCAATATTTTTTGTGGCCCGAACCACCGTAAGAATATTACTGTAGTTGGTTAAATTCACAAGTCCCCGAATACGTTGTACTTGATTCTATAAGGATATAATACACTACAACATAAACAATTTAAAAATCATAAGAGCTCTTGTGAAAATTGGTTGGCAAGAGGTATGAACACATAACAAAATGGGTATTTTGGGTTGACTCATATGGCTTAAGGACGGATCCTCTATATTTTCGAACACTTCAAGCTCATAGAAACCGTCGTTCTATCAAAATGGATGGATCAAACGAGTCTACATACTGACTAAAGAAGTTCCTGGTGGATGACTTGGCAACTGATGAACTGACCCGTGGACGGGCAATCATGAAAACCCGTCGGCCGGTTACTTCTTCTTCTTGGTTCGTTCGTAAAAAAAACCTTTTTGCAAATTCATCTCGGTTTGGATAGGGAAATCTCAAGCACAATATTATCTTTTCCCTTCGTGTGCTTCACTTGGAATTTATACGGAAGAACCATCGCGCTCCATCTAAGAATTTGTGGATGTGGAAGTACTTTTTGATTTATCTCGGATCATCTTGTGAACGTTTCAATCATTTATATCATAAATTAAGTGTGAATTAAAAAGAAATTGAACTTTTTAATACCATTTCCTTGAAGGTGGAATGCTAGTGTTCTTCTACATCTTTGAATCGTCCACTTGCATATCCGCATATCTTCCTATGACCATCTTTTTTTCCCAGAAGAATTGTGCTCCAAGATTCAATACAGTGCCGCTTGCAATATCCTTTTTATTCGACGGGATATGTAGAGTTTTCAATTGTTGCGATACTTGCTTTATTTTTTGTACTACTTCATCTTTATCCTTACCCTAAACTTAGGCATTATTCTTGAGCATCTTTGTAAGTGAGATATATGTAGAGAGATTTCGAGGATAAAATTCTAACATAATTTATCACACCTAAAATTGCTGGAGCCGCATTATGGTAAAATTAGTGTCCGAAATTTGAGCAATTCTAACAAAATGTGTGACCTCGGGACCGTATGCCCATTACCGAAATGCATCCCTAAGAATCAATCTCTTCTACGTAAGGAACATTACAGAGATCATGACTCCATTTATCCTTACTATATCATGTAAATGATGAATTAAGGTGAGAATTCCACCAAAGTATCACTAAATAGAAGTATATCATCGATTACACTAGTGGGAGGTGGAGAATAGGCCGAAATATTTTTGATCATGGCTTTTGAATAGAGAGGATGCGGTTCGCTCGAATGGCATAACTTCTATCAAAAGTTGTTGATCAAGAATTCCAAATCCCTGTCTTTGGTCTTTCCATAGGATGAATCCCCAATTGCCAAAATCTAGATTTAAGTTCACACTTGAAAAAATATCTTGTTTTGGCTAAGTGTGAAAACAAGGTGAGTTTATTTGGGATAGAAAGTTTATCATCTGGAGGAAGTGGTTAAGAGATTGGTAGTGTATGACTAATTCGAGTTTACCTCTTGTTTGTTCGGCTCTTTTTGCATAAAAATCCTCACATTCCCATTGAGAATCAAATGGTTCGATTAGTCCAAACTCATAAGTTTTACACTCTTTTACTAATCAAGGTGTTATGGATTCATGCCGCAGTGGCTTGCTTTGGTCAGTTTATGTTTTCATTCTTCTCGAATCTGACTCATGAAAAACTCTTCATTTATCCATAAAGGATTTCTTCACTTTTCCATAAACTCCATGTGGAATTCTCGCACGTAAATGTTGCCACTGGGCCGTTGTTTGCTTTTCTTTGATCTACTAATCATCTTCGATCCCGGAATAGGCGTGATACTTCGAGTATGGCTTGAATTGATTCTTGAATATTCCATGAGCTACAATGTGGAGTCAATCCTTGAGTTGTCCGTAGATGTGGAACCCAACTATGAGATTATTACTCGACATCTAATCCAAACAAACTTTGCTTTGAATTAACCTTGGGAAGAACTCAATTGTGATCGACGCCAGGATGCACAAATATGGTTAGGGATTTCATTTGATGTAGTGTTAAAGTTCTTGATATGAGAAAACACATTGATCATTAAGAAGAATAGTTGATTCATCAACGATGATGCTGCTCCAAAAATATCCATGAAGGCAATAATTGAATCGGCTTACCCCATTTGGATGGATAAACATTTAGTTGGACTTGAGAAATATTTATGATATTGTTGATCACTTCCTAAACATCCGAGATCTGATAATGTTCATGCCCATGTTCTTCATACCCATCCATGGAGAACTGATTCAAGATCATTGTCCTTAAAATCAGCATACTCTTCTATCTCGCAAGAAGTCGATAGATCTTCTAGCTTGAGGACGGTTTTTTGCAAAGTGTCTAATATTATTGTAGATAAAGCATATGTCATTCTTCTAGAACTTTCCTAGACCTTTTCTCCTAAAGTATTTTCTTCTCCTAGTGAATTTGGATCTTTCATCAGTAGGCTTTGTCCATTTGAATTTCTTAAACCTGTTACGCCTTCTAAGGGCATGGCAAGAGCAATCAGGGACCCAGTGATAAGTTCAATTCTTCTATAAGCTTTATCAAGGGTTGGATTATTGTGCATGATCTATTTTAACAGATTTTTATGGAGATATCTTCCGCTTAAAATTTGCTTGCTTGATATGGCCAACTTGGGGGATTGTGATTACCGGAACTTTTCCTCGATGATTGTCATGGTTTTTCCTTCTAACATCTTTGGCAAGAATGAGAGAAAGGCTTGATTCAAACTAGAATCTCCACCTAGTTCGAAGTATATTTTTCCATCTTATGGGAGTGAAATATCACGACATATCTTGTCGAATGATACACACTTCATCTCGAAGAATTGTCTTTGCAATTTTTTCTTTCCTTGGGCGCATCTCCACAAAACTTTATGCGGTGATTCTTATGTTGAGCAAAGTCCCAAGAAGTGAGGAAAGTATTATCATGTATCCTCTGAGTTTCACCCGCCTCTAAGAATGCCGCTAACCTAGACGTGAATTCCCGACAGATTAGATACTTCTCTCATTCTACCAAATTCTTTATCACCATCCGTAAAGAAGTCTTGGATCCTTTCTTGGGGGCCATTTTTGAAACCTTGGCATCATCAAGAGTGAAAGTATAAACCCGCCCAACTAATTTTGGTGTTGGTTGTTCCGTTTCCTTTTCAAAATTGATCATCTGGTCATTCACCCCTGATCATCATCTAGTTCAAAAACTTCGATTCTCTTCTTTGGTCATTTCATGTATATCGATGGATTGTCTTCCTCGGAGGTGTCTAGTGAGAGATTAATACTTGTCTCGAATCTTCTTCGCTCTTCACAGGGATCACTATCTCGTTGTCTCTTATGTACCGATCCTAAGCTGTCATCTTCTTCCAAACCATAGAGGTCCGAAACAACTTGATCCGAGATCATCAAATTTTCTCGATCCGGCTCTTTGGAACTTTTCAACCCTCATTCTTTCTTTGGACTCGCTTGTGGCCGTAAGAGCATCTTTCTTTCCAAGACCCATTTTGCAATATCAAATTCAAGCTCGCTTCGATCTTTGAGTAAAGACATAGTTTCATGTGGAATGGAAGGGAAAGCAATAATGAAAGCGGTCCAATTTAGGTGGTGAGTATGTCTTTGATGGCATGGGAAAAATGAGAAATTTGTTGAGTGGCTCTATGTTTTTTGTGGCTCCAAAGGTTCATATCTCAGTTGTTGTGTTTATTCTTTAATGGCAGCCATTTCTTTTTATTGTTATGAAAAGAAATGAAAAAGTGAGGTTCCCGTGGATGATCTCATACCGCATGTTAGTTTCCAAGCTGCAATCCCGATTCAATCGATTCTATGGCTATGATAAATATTCTAGGGGGTAGATAGGAAGTGTTTTGGAGTATTAGTATTTAAGGTCACAAGGATCAAGTTCTGTGAGGAATAAAGGCCTAGCATTTTGCTTACACCCATAAGGAAGGCAATGCACCGACAAACTTTAGGTAACTTGATTTTTTATTTTGTAATTTTAATTTTAATTAAATTACATGTTTTTTTTGTTTTTTTAATTTTATATTTTTATTTTAAACACAAATATACTAAATCAAATAATTTTAAAAAGTATGTAACTGCATTGACACATACTAGGAAGGAAAAAATAAAAAATCCCTGTCAACTAATGTTTGTAGCTCAACCGATAAACCGCCAAAGTTATGTAAAGGTGGAGGTTCTAAGAAGAAGACTCTCATTTTCTAGAATAGGTTGTATTTTTAGTTTCCTTTTTTCCCTTACATTCTATTTTTTTTGTTTAGGCATATTCTAGTTAGATCGGGTTGTAAGATTTGGACCTCTTTTATTTGTGTAATAAATTTTGTCCAGCCGGCCTTTTGATTTAAAAATAAGACATATGAAGTTGTTATGGCCTTTTAATCATCAAAAGGGAAATATTTGTTGAGACACCATGATCCTAAAATCTACATATAAGATCATGTGGTGGTGTGATAATTAAAAAAATTGGAGAAGGAAGATTGAATAATGAAGAATGAAATTCAAGAACCAGCTCTCAACAGATTTCCAAAAGAAGTGAAAAAGTTAGAAACACTGTAGCGTAACCGATCAAAGAAACTTTCCTCTCGCGTAACTAGAGACTTCTCAAAGAAATTAATTCATGTGCATTAGAAACTGTGGATAATTATAATTAATCTTAATATAATTCTAGGAAAGAATGGAAATCGTGATAAAAGTTATCCTAAATTAGGCACATGAAATTAGCTTTAAAATAGAAAAATAAAGCTCGACATGTAAAGAAGAGTCCAATTAGAAATGGATTCATAAAAAGACTTGAACAAATTCTTGTTTTGATTAAAACTACAAGGAGGCTATTTACTTTTATATAAACAAAGACGACATAAACTTTGGAGTTTGGACTACCCACAAAAGATAGACGCCAAAGTGAGAAGAGTTTTACACAACGAGTCTCAAAGAAGAAGAAAATGCTACAATGAAATAACCTATTCCTATCAAGATTTATCTATATTATGCTCGAGTATTAATAGTTAGTTTCTTTGTGTGGTTTCAAAATAAGATCTTGATTACTTTATTAGTTGATTATAGTAGATATTGTTTTGTATTTGTAAGGAGACTTCATTGTCTAAGTAGAATCATTGAAGAGAAGAGTTATGAGGGTAGAGGTCAAGACCGTTAGGAATAATTTTTAGATGTTATAAGGGTGGTTGTAAACCTTAAATTGCTCAAATTTAGTAAAAAACTTGAGAAAATCCTACAAAGGTGGGTCATGTTTTAGCCTCTCCTTTGAGCAAGGAGTTTGCCACCCTAAAATACTTGTGTTGATTTTCTCTTTATTTTACAATTTGCCTTCTTGGTTAGTTACTCAAGAAACTTGGTTCTTTGAATACTTAGATCGTAGATAAACTAGCAATAGCTAAATAAATTTCACTATTTTTTTGATGATGACAAATTTTGAGTAACCTTGTCCTAGTAATAGAGTAGTTTGACTTAGTTGATACTTTTGTGTATATTGTAGCATGAGTAGCTTCATTTTTATTTTGTGAATAACCCTTAGAAATGCTATATTATTAAAAAAAAGTTTCTAGGCATATGAACGATCATTGTTGTGGAAGCATGCCTTAGTTTTGGACTTGATGACTACTAGAGTATGAATCTTTATAAGATAGTTTCCTCATACTAAATTAAGAGCTAAAGAAATAATTACTAAAGTAGTCCACGTGTTGTGCATGGTGAATAATGTGGATTACTCTCTTTACTTCCTTTTCTTGTATCTTCTAGAATCCTGGTTTTGTTGATTTGTCTCCGTAATTATTTAGGTTGAGGAAATGATCTTAAGATTTCTTGTAAGAGTGGAAACTTTTTTAAATCTTTTTCTAGTCTACCCATGGGTTGAGTATCTCTAGTTATCCCTTTTTAAGTCTTTTTTTTATCTTTTTCTTTAGCTACCACATTAAAATCGAAACACTTTTAAAATAATTTTATTTCTTAAACCAACCTCCCTAAAGTGCTAAAAATATGAGAATGAGACTCGAATTTCTATGTGGGAAGCGAAATGTGAAATGAAAAAGAATGTGTTGTGAGTGGTGCAATAAAAAAGGTGAAACTGAAATGAAAAAGAAAATTGTCACGCCTCGAGCCTACACTGACATAACAGGTACTTAAGTCAAGTGACCCAAGTCAACCCCGGGTCTATCATACACTCGGTATTCCGAGTAATCATGCACAATGGAAATTTGAAATAATACATAATAAAGATTTATAAAAATTAAAATCCTGAAAGTATAGAAATTTAAAATATCCGAGAATCAAACCAAGTCTCGGTCTCGAAAGTTATCTAATCGAGCGCTTGCTGGGACAAGCCCCTGCCTAACTCTAAGTCTAACTAAAAATAATAACTCAACTAAAAGAAAGTAAAGCAAGACCCTTGAATGATGAGGACTCACACTTCGATCACAATGAGGAGGATCCGGGATCGCAATGGCTAACGATGTGCCGAGTCCTGGGAACTCCGTGCATGTATCATGAAATGATACAACATAGCATGTGCTGCATTTCTGAATGTACCGAGTAAGTGGAAGAAAACATATCTAAATATAAAGTATAAATCAAATAACACACAATGACCAACAGCTGTTTAACCGAGCTATTGATGTAAACCGAAATGGTCAAGATGACCCCCGTTCATGGTCAAAGACATGCCCTATGTCTAAAATATTGAGTCTATGAGACCACACCGAACCGATTTGAATCGAATCGAACCGAATCGAATCGACTAGTGAGCAGTCTATAACCGACATATAACCACATGAGCTAGACGTGGAGTCTCGATGTATACACCCCACGATAGGACCCAATATACCTTGTTGGTGTATAAAGGCATGAACTGGGTGATCACAAAAGTCCGGGTCCAATCAGACGGGGTAACATTGTAACCTACGCCTGCACATAGTTTTGGGAACTTGGTGCTACTGAACCCTGGGCACGCCTGTTAAGTTCTACTCCCACTGAAAAACAAACTAAAAACTACTAGGCCGATGTGCCTCAAACTAGGCACAAGACTAGTCGTGGACATATAACCGAAAGTACCTTGAGAGTCTTATCGTACCAAATTCAAAATGTGGTTCTAGACTGCCGAATCGCCATTCGGGAAGCATTGCCAACAAGCCTAAGAACAATTCAGAATTATATTTGGGTCCCGCTGGTCAGTTATATAACTAGAATGTCATGACCGCCTAAAGGACCAAAAACTATAATCCGAGTCCGATTATGATAACCGAGAAGACCACCGACACTCTCGAAATAAGACTCGAAGTAAACCGATCGCTTGACAATTTTTTGAATGATTCTAAAGAGATTCTATGTTCTAACTGGACTGAAATACTAAGTAGCTAATAGAGAGCTCAACTCATTCCAACAACACGGGAATTTTATAATATGACGAAATTTCAAGAATTTAAAGGGGTTTCATCCAAAGAGTAAAATCATTCTCCTTAATGGAATAATTTAGCATGTATATATAATAAGAATTCTCTAGGATATTCAACCCAAAACATACTTTGCAAAATAGATGAAATTCAAAGAGACGCAATAATATTTACTCAAAAATTTAGGGCTATGAATCATCTTGGCAATAACAATAACTATTTAGTTAGGAATTGATGAAAATCATATGAGTAATACACATGGATAACAACCCAATTGAAATTAACGAATCAACATGAAAATCTCTACATATTCGAAAATCTTAGGTTAAACTGACAGAGAGATTTGGGGGACACAAGGGAAGGAAAATTTCTGTTGAATTCTACATACATAGATTAAAATTTCCCGAAGAAGAAAAACTCGAACCGCCGCAAGCCGGAGGAAACCCTGCTTGCTTCAAATTCTTTGAGAGATTCTTCGATGATTTTTCTAAGAGGAACGTGTGGGGAATGACGAGAGGCCGCACTCTCACTAATAGGTCTGAAATCATATCTAAAATGATGTAGTTTAGAGCTTAGGAGAATAGGAAATTACTAAATATCCCTTAGAAATTCATTGGGAAAAATCGCTAGTGACCCTAACGGCCGTGGTGGCTGACCACGACTTATGGTCACTCCCGCTGTGCACACTACCTAATCTCCCCAAGGTCATGATCGGGGGCATATTTATATGCCAAATTGATACTAAAATGCATAGCTTTTGCCTTGTTTATCCAACAATGTGTGTACATTCTCATGTAAATTAGATGGAAGTGTGATTTTATACTAACCAACATGATTAGCGTTGTTTTGCAGGAAAAAACATACTTTTTATGGAGTTAAGATACATGTTGGGAGAAATCGGAGATGGACTCTTGGAACGAGCAAGAAGCAGTGTGGAGAAGCTAAGAATTCAAGGGCTCCGCGATGGAGCCGTGACACGCTATCGCGGATGCATTCTCTCCGGGAGATATAAATTCAAGAAATTCAGAGAGGGTCATGATCAAGCCGTGGCACGTGCTGAAATTAATTTCCCTGCATCTTGACATTCCAAAGAGGGTCCGCGATGCACCGGTGGCACGCCGGGCATGCTCATGCGCCATGTTGGGAGCAATTACCCGCGGCCAACTTTCAGAAAGTCACAAGCTTGGGCACCGTGTCACGAGGCCGTGCCCACGCGGCACTCCGGTGACACGTTGCTTGTTATTCCGGGAAAATTATCCCTAGTATAAATAGAACACTTAGGTTCATTTTTAATTATTCGACTTGGTGGAGCAAGAAATTGGGTTACAGGTGCTAGAGGACGAAAATTCTGCAGGTTTTCTCTATCCCTTTCTTTCTTTCTTTTCAATTGTTCGCATGATTTCCATTCATTTAACGCATGTTCAATCCGTGAAATGAGTGGCTAAATCTTCTTTCTTGCCGAAAGAAGAACTGCCAGGCTGGAAATGTAATTGTTGATTATCTCAAGTTGTTTACCTTTTCTTCTATGGTTGTTCTATTTAATTCTTGTTCCTTACTACGTGAATAGATTCACGCTGTTTGATAAATCAAAAGTCAAGCTTCACCCGAGAGGGCAAGAACCGGAAAGTTGTGAATTAATAGATATGATCTTTCTTGGCTTGGGAAAATTGGGAATTGATTTACCTTCGTGATAGAAATATAACCGAAAGTCATATTAGTCAAGTGTGGAATCGGTTTTGTATGGCTGTAACATGAATTTCTTCTCTATCACGTAAATGTAGGTGGAAGGTTCATGATTCTTAAGTTGGGTTAAAAACGAGATTTTTAATCCATTGGCATAAGTTCCAACTAGTAACCGTGAGAAAAGATAAACCATGTATATCGATAATTGATTTCTTTACATGTTCGTTTTTAGCCTTTCGCATGCTCACATTCATAGTTCGTACTCATTGTATAAATATCTTACTTTAGTATAAAACTAGTTTCAAAAATATAAAACTTTCTTTACACCGTTGTCTTCATTATTAGAGTTATAGTAAATTAACACTGAAAGGTTTTACCCCGTAGTCTAGTCCCCTCGTGTCTGACATTCCGGTTCTTAAAAAGGGCCACTATATTACTTGTACAACCTGCATACTTGCTGTCTATCAAGTTTTTAAGGCCAAGTGTCGGGACAAGCAATTGGTGAAATTTTAATTTTTCTTAAAGTGTTGGGCTTGTTATTTCTGGTATTTTATTGTTGACAACTTGGTCTTAGCCCGTATTTTGCAAAGACAACAGAATTCTGTTGAACACTGGCAAGAGACAAAGGTTTGGTGGATCCATCCTTAGAGCCGTAAAGACAATTTCATCGCCAACGGGAGAGAAGCTCTAGAGAGAAAATTGCGCTTGCTCGATAAACCATTATGGAGCAAACCACAATCCACTCACTTAAAGGGCATTAGTGCCCGAGGAAATGGCAGCCAGCCGGTTCGCGATGGGCAATCCCACATGCCAAGCAATGTCACATCTAGCATCCGCAAACCCGAGCCAGAGGGAGGTTCGAGCTTAAAACACAACATGGTGCAATTGCTGCACACAAGCGGCGCTCATTGTGTCTCCCTCACGAAGATCCACAACAACATCTTCAAAATTCTTGAGATAAGTGACACTTCATATCCGCTACCGGAGTGTCAGACACGCGCTTACACTGCTCCCATTTTTCACTTTTGGGAGAAGCCAAGAGGTGGCTGGAAGCCGAGCCACAAACTCTATAACCACATGGGATATCTTATGAAGAAGTTCTGATCCGATTCTTTCCTTCCAGAAAAACAAAGAAGACTTAGAAGTCAAATTCTAAGTTTCAAACAAAGAGAAGGAGAGAATCCAGATCAAGATTGGGAGAGATTCAAATCACTATTGCGGGACTGCCCTCATCACCATCAATCCAATGATCTCGCCGGTACACTCTTTATAGAGGGTTTGGAACCCCACACAAAAATTTTGGCCGGATTCGCACTGGGACAAGCATTAGAAAAGACTTACGAGGAGCTTTATACTTTTGCTTAATCGTATTTCGCAGGGAACCGTGAGTGGAATGCGGACTTCAAGAGGAGGAGCAGGAAAGAGCCGGAGTCTTGGAAGTGGATGGGTTTACAAACTATCACCGCACGTATAGCTGCCTTGCACCAACTAAACACCCACTTCTAGCATCACGAACTTGAGTCGGGCCTCAAGCCTCAAAAGAAATGCAAGCACAGATGCAGTGTGAAGTGTGCTGGAGCAATGAACACTCAGCTGTGTGTTGTGGAGAAAATCCACTGGGTGAACTTTGGTTCCGTAATGCACAAAGGAACAATCACCAACAAAGATGGGAAATGTGCCTACAACTCTAATCGGAGGAATCACCCGAATTTCTCTTCTTGGGGTAGCAACAAACCCATCAAAGCGTAGTTCGAGTCGCAGGCAGGAATCAAGGGGAGGGGCCACGTAACTATCGGGCCACAATATAGAAACAACAATGCCCCTCCTCCACCACCATCACCTGCCGTTGAGGAGATGTTCAAGGCTGATAGCTAGCCAAGCTCAATTGCGTGCCGACTATGTCAAATTGGCAAATGAGGTCAAGAACAATAAGCTAGCTAGCTACAAGGCGCTGGAGTATCAATTTGGGCGCTTTGGCCGGAGCCCGTAACACTGTGCCTAGAGGAGGACTTCCCAATGGCTACTGCACTTCAACCCCAAGCAAGTAAATGCAAAGGGACTACGAGGAGTGGTTTGCGCTGAAGGAGGTGGAACCCAAAGACCACCTCCGAGAGAGCAAAGACAGGCGGAGAGGAGCAGAATGATGAGAGGGGGAAGCACAAGGATGCTGAATCAGAAAGACCTCCACCCCGGTTCCCTCAACGATTAAAGAAGCACAAGGAGGAGGCGTGTTTCAAAAAGGTCATGGAGGTGCTTAAACACGTACACATTAACTTACTCTTGTTGATGTTTTGGTGTGGAGTGCCTATACGCTAAGTATATAAAGGACATCGTACAACAAAAGCAAGCTTACCAATATGCCACAAGTGGCTCTTATGGAGGAGTGCACTTCCCGATACGTAACCGATTGCCCACGAAGCTCAAAGATCCCGGGAGCTTCACAATTCGGGGACATCAATCTGGGCAAAGTATCCAAGCTCGCGGATTGTGTGATTTAGGAGCGAGCATTAACTTGATGCCGACTCTGTATTCAAGAAGTTGGGGCTAGGGAGTCCTAGACCTACAACAAGTGATCTTGCAACAGCAATCGTTCCTTGGAAAGACCGTATGGTATTGTGGAGGACGTGTTAGTGCAAGCCTGGGCTTCCCTATCTTCCCTAAGAGATTTTGTTGTGCTTCTGATTTGAGCCGACAAATAAGTCCCATTTATTTTGGGATGGCCTTTCTTGGCGACCGAAAGACACAGATGTAGTCAGCAGCGCCAGCTAACTATGCGAGCACACGACAAGGTGGAGGTGTTCGATGTGTACAAGGCCACCAAGCTCCCATTGCAGTAATGAGGAACTCACACACGTGCTTGAGCAACCGAATGTTGCTCATGGCTTTGAGTCTCGAGAGCAATGGGAAAGCCCTCGACAGAGGTTAGCTTGACAGGGGTGAGGATGGGGAGTCGTGAGAAACGTCCGTCACCCTAGGGGCTAATGAGCGTGAACGACGTCGAGCCGAGACGCCAGAAACCAGCGGCACTAGAGGCGACTCGTGAATTGTTGTTTGTAAAATTGTATATAGAAAAAAAGAAAAAAAGAAAAAAAAAGAGAAAAAAAAGAAAAAACATAAAAAAAATAAAAAAAATAAAAAATTTTTAATTAAAATTGTGTTTGTGTTGGTAACCTTGGAATTCTAACCGATTTCTTGTTGTAAGATATATTACAAAAGTTGATCTGAGGGAAAAATGCAAAGGAATGCAAAGGAGAAAACGAGGTAAGAATAAAATTTTTAAGTGGCAAAACAAGTGAGCTCGCACGATGGCTCCGTGTCACGGAGGAGGGCCTCCGCTACCCTCCGTGACACGTTGAAGGCAAAACCTGGAATTTTATAAATTCCGTAATGCTCGTCATAGGATGGCTCCGTGTCATGGAGGCAAGCACTCCGCGATGCACTCCGTGACACGTTGAGGTGTAATTGCATCGTGGGTCAATCGTCACCGCAACCGCGCGAAAACCCCTCCTTTTAACCCCGAAATTTCCTCATTTTTCCCCATTTTTCACTCCCTTCTCCGCGACAAACACTAAAATTTCCCCCTTCCCCAACGTGGAATGCACTCTAAGTTCAAACTTTCTTCAATTTTTCTTCAACTTCATCGAAGTAAGGTATGTTTTCTAACTTCATCTCAATTCGTATCGATTTATTTTCGATTTTGAGCATGATAGGGAAGTAAACCTTGCCCTAAGTATAAATTGATGCAAATTCATTTAAGTTATTGTTGATTGTTGTTCGTAGGATCGTTGTGATTGTAAGGAATGCGATAATTACATGCTTGGTTGAATTTTTGTTGTGAAATTGTAGCTAGGGTTGGGTTGTGAGTAGGAAGAAATTGAATTGAGGTTGAAAATGTAAAAAAAAATGGTTGGGTTGTGCATGTTGGGTGAGTAAATTGTGTTGTGCTTCACGCTTAGGCTAAAGAAGCGATAAATTTCAGGGGAACGAATTGGTTGAAATTGCATGAAATTATCAAGCAATAAAGAAATTGGGGAATTGATTAGGATGAGTGGTTAGAACATTTTATCTTTTCATTTTTCTTTTTGCTAAGTGCTGTGAGGAAATGTGACGATAGTATAAGCCGAGATTAGCTGCATTTAAGCCCGAGTAGTACATAGAGGTTATACTTGTCGAACTGGCTGGAATGCATGAGGTATATTGCTGTTTGTTGTTTGGTTTCTGTTTGTTGTTTTTTTGTAAATAGTACAATAAGTATGATCTTGCCGAAATGCTTAAATGAGGGTCAAGACTAAGTGTGGGGTGGCCGAGCCAAACTCAAACTTAGTCGGTTAAGTTTAACTTGACTATTACTGGGACTCGTCTCGTTTTCTTTGACAGGACAATGGCAAGGTAAGGGACAAGGGTAAGGGCGCATCCACATCAGCGCCGGAAGAAAGCGATTGCGATTGGGAGCAAAGCATAGCCCCAAAGAAGACTCAGCTCCACGCGCCGCCATGAATGAGATGGGTGATCACGGCGGGAAGAAGTGGTACACAAAGCACGCGAGAACAAATACTTCCCGTGAGGAGCACATTGCACACCCTGGCACAGAGTTCCCCCGTATGGTACACTGCATTGAGTCGCGGCCAGGCTTCATTTTTGACGAGCCTAAGGAGTGCAATTCGCAAGCACTGGGAGTTCTATGCCAACTGAACCCGACGTCAAAGAGTCACACCATCAAGATAAGGGGCCGACAGCCCACTTGGAGCCTCACCACCTCAATGCCATACCGGGGGCGCAAAACACGAATGCCCACGTACTGGCAACAATACTCCACCCTATGCGGATATCGTACGCACATTGTGTGGAGCCCGCTCACGCAAGACAACTGAGCAAAGTAAGAGGGAGAGGGGCTATCATCGTACACGCCCTGGTCTGGGCGTATGAACAAGGAAGCTGTGATCTCGCTAAAATTTGCTTCAAGCCCCGTTTTGATTCCGGTACATGACGGATGTGACCCGAATCGTGCATGCCTAGTGTATGCCCCGATGAAAGGGCTGAGATTAATGTAGGGGCGGTGATCATCCGCCATGAAGAGAGCCCTATGGCATCAAGGGCACAGTACGTGTTCGGCGGGCCGCTGACCGCCTCGAGGGCCTGAGGTCGAGGAGGCCCTAGACTACATTCCGCGTATGGAGCGGCGTGCCATAGATGTTACAAAGACTAAGGCACCACACCACTCACTGCCCAGCTTCTCACATTTTAGCCGAGCGATGCTCTGATGACTAAAGATATGGCCCGCATGTTCGGGATGCAAGATACCCAGCCTATGCATAGGCTAGGAGACGGGCAACGGAGGACGAGCTGTGGCAGCCGACTTAGATTACCTTGGCGAAAACGCCAGGCACTATGTCCGGTGGGCTCGCCTTGTGGAGCCTGTGGATGATGATGTCCCCACTGACGAGAAGACACGTCGCGAGGATTCCAATGTTGAGTCGGAGGAGGACGATGGTGGAGATTCATGGGGGATGAGGCGGCAAGACTCGACGAAGAAGTGGAGTACTTTGACTGATCAGAGTTTCACCACCCACCTTCTATTTGTGATTGCAAGGAACACCGGGGACAAAGGTTCGATTTTAAGTGCGGTGGGAGTAGTTAGGTGGTGCCGACTTGTCTTGTCTTGTACATAACCGCATGTTCTGTTGTTTTGTTGTTGTGGGAATTAATGTGACCTTGTTTTTATGTGTATGTTCGTTGGTAAATATTTTTGTTGTGAAGTCAGTGTGTGCTATGAATGCTATTAGCTAGTGTAAATAGATTTTGTCGAAATTATCGATATTTTTTAAAAATTTCGTAACTATTTTTACTTTTGGGATTCTCTGAGTTTATTTTCTGCTCTTTTGCCGAGAAGAGTCCCATTGAACCGAAGTCGTAAATAGTGACCGTTCCCTATGATGGATGTGATGACGCATCGTCTTAAGGGAAGTGTAGTCGATAGAAGTAGTTATTTTAAATTTTTGGTGTTGGTCAGACACATGCATGTTGCTACTCTATACTAATGACATCTTGGTTGCGTGTTGTACATAATATTTATACTGCTATATGAGACACTTATGCCATAGAACTCGATTCGGTGTGATTGAGGCTTAATGTTGAATTCTTGTAATTAGCCGATTAAAGAGTCTCAGAAATCGCTCTAAGTTGAGCATGTGCATCGAGTGTATAAAGGAGGTTTGGTTATTCCATGCTATTGTGGAGGTCTAGAACTTGCCCGTTGTGTGCAATAAACGAAATGAAGGAAGTGTAGTGTAGGAAAGGATGTAGGCGTTTGCTTAACCAAAAGTTTTCTTGTTTTCCTTTTCATATCCCCTTGGAAGATTAAATCCTAGTTGGGGCCCATCGAGCCTTAGCCTTTATCAATTTTTCTTTTCTTCTTTTTGTCGAAAAGGGTGTGGAACTGTTAACCCCTTCTTTTCATGGTCCATAAACCAAACCCAAAGCTCTTAAGCGCTCAAGAAAATATATAATTCTCACGTGTAAAGGAGTGAAATGAAAAGAAAAGAAAGGGAGAAAAAAAGAAAAGTGATGCATAAGAAAGAAAAAAAGTCAAGGGTGTACGTGCCAGAATTAAAGGAAATAAAGTTGTAAAACTTATCTTTTTGTTTAGTCCGTGTGTTAAAGAAATGGGTGACAAAAATAAAAATGGACTTCAAGAAAAGGAGGAAGGAAGAAAATAGGTCCAAAGTGTGATGGGATGTATTGAAAACGCTTAAGGAAGCTAGTTGCTATTATCAAGTTATCCCAAGATATACTAGTTCCATAGCCGACATTACAACCCGTAAAGTCCTACGTGATCTATTACGCGTCCTTATATTACGGAGTAATACACTAGAGGCAAGCCTATGGCCGCAAGCGATGCATGTGAATTCTTTGGGAGAGAGAAATTGTGTGTACATGCCCCTGCATGAAATGATTTAGAGTTCATGTGATCTAAAAAGAGGGGGAAATTCTCTTGTGATGTGAGGGCGCATGCTTGACGAAAGAATGAAATTCGTATCGGGTATCTTGGTCAGCTAATTTGCACGAGTTTTCCAATATCGAGAGTCGATTCGAGCTAGGAGGTCTTGATTTATTAAGTGTCATTGTAAACATGAGACTATGCATGTTTTTCGATGATTTGTTATGAACATAATCTAAGATAACCGTAGCCTCGGATTGTCGAGCTAAAGTAGCCATGATGGGATATCAATTTCATGAGGTGTATGAGTACTTGCTCGAGGACGAACAAGATTTTAAGTGTGGGTAGGTGATCGTGGCATATTTATATGCCAAATTGATACTCAAATGCATAGCTTTTGCCTTGTTTATCCAACAATGTGTGCACATTCTCATGTAAATTGTATGGAAGTGTGATTTATATTAACTAACATGATTAGCGTTGTTTTGGCAGAAAATATACTTTATGGAGTTAAGATACATGTTGGGAGAAATCGGAGATGGACTCGGAACGAGCTAGGAAGCAAATGGAGAAGCAAAAATAAGGGCCCGCGATGGAGCCGTGTGACACGCTACTATCGAAGTGATGCATTCTCGTCTCGGGGAGATATAAATTCAAGAAATTCCAGAGAGGGTCCAAGGACAAGCCGTGGCACGCTGGGACCACTTCCCTGCACCTTGACATTCCAAAGTGAGGGTCTCAAGGATTGCACCGTGGCACGCTCGGGCATGCTCTCGCGCTGCATGCCGTGCTACGTTGGGAGAAACTACTCGGGCGGCCAACTTCCAAAGCCTTCCGCGTTTGCACCACGTGTCACGGAGGCTATGCCCGCTGGCTGCACTCCGTGACACGTTGCTTGTTATTCCGGGAAAAATTATCCCTAGTATAAATAGAACACTTAGGTTTATTTTTAATTATTCGACTTGGTGGAGCAAGAACGTGGGTTACAGCGCCAGAGGACGAAAATTCTTGGGTTTTCTCTATCCCTTTCTTCTTTCTTTCAATTGTTTGCATGATTTCAATTCATTTAACGATGTTCAATCCACAAACGAAAGTGGCTAAATCCCTTTCTTGGCCGAGGTTATGAACTATTGTATTGAAATGTAACGTTGATTATCTGGTTGTTTCATCTTTTCTTCTATGGTTGTTCTATTTAATTCTTGTTCTTACTACGTTAATATCCGGCCAATGTTAATGTAAATCCAAAAAGTCCGGTTTCACCCGAGAGGGCAAGAAACTGAAAGTTGTGAATTAATAGGATATGATCTTTTCTTGGTTTGGGAAAATTGGGAATTGATTTACCTTCGTGATAGAAATATACCCGAAAGTCGTATTAGTCAAGTGAACCTAAGCTTTGTATGGCTAGAACATGAATTTCTTCTTATCAGCGTAAATGTAGGTGGAAGGTTCATGATTCCTAAGTTGGGTTAAATAATGTACATTTTTAATCCATAGGCATAAGTTCCGACTAGCAATCGGAGAAAAGATAAACTATGTATATCGATAATTGATTTCTTTACATGTTCGCTTTAGCTCAAAGATGCTCACATTCATAGTTCGTACTCATTGTATAAATATCTTACTTTAGCATAAAACTAGTTTCCAAAATATAAAAACTTTACACCGTTGTCTTCATTATTAGAGTTATAGTAAATTAACACTCGAAAAGGTTTTACCTCGTAGTCTAGTCCCCGTGGGTTCGACATTCCGATTCTAAAAGGGCCACTATATTACTTGTACAACCCGCACACTTCATGGGCTCATCGTGTCACCACGACCTAACGATATGGTGGTCAAGTGACCATGACTCATGGTCACCGGGCCGTGGACCATACTGCCTCACTTCAAGATCCAATACTTGACTATGTAACGAGTCACTTAATGAATCGTTGCCACAGGTGATGACTCATGGTAACACTCATAAGTACACCGCCTAAAACTGACTAGGCTAGCAACGGGGATATAACGAGTCATTACAGGTGACCACGACTTGTTGTCTCCATCCATCAAGTACACCGACCAACTTAAAATTCCTCGACCTGACTGAATTAATGAGTGACTTACGGGTCGTGGTCATTGACCACGACTGTGAAGTCTCTTGTCAGGGTGCACCGCTTCTCATTTTTAATACTTACTCCTTCTTCTCATGATCGACTCGGTGAGTTGTTGAGTCCGATAACGACCGGTTAGGTGAGTCATCCTCAGAGTATTTATGCAGCTTTTTTTCTGCATTTTCTTCGATTTAAGTCCCGATGTAGATTTTGAGTTTTTGCGGCATTACAAAAAAAAAAGACAAAAGATTGGAATAAAGTGGTAAAACTAGAACGAAAAGAGAAGGTAGAAGAAGGAAGTGGAAAAGATAAGAAGAAAATGGGCAAAAAGTGTTGAAATATGTAGCACTCAAGAAGGGTAAAATCATTTATATCTAAATGAATATTCTACCCATCACTCGTACCTACATTACAAGCTCAAAAAGACATTGAGATCCAAAGTGAGCATTCCTAAGTTAGGGGGTAACTTAAAACTAAGGGCAAGACTATGAAATGATACTTATGGCACTTGGACATCTTTGTGAGTGTGAGTGATTTTTTTTATCTCTCATGTATTGATTATGATGTCATGGTGTTGGACATTCTTTTGTCGTGAGGGAACATGAACCGTGTGACACTTGTGAATTCATAGGAATTCTCAATCTATTATACATGTACAAATCTAGTTCTGGTAACATCTAGACAGCATTTAAGGCTTGAGATTCATGAGTGATTATTTGAGAGCTTAAGCACTCTCAAGTTCTATTTTTGAAATTGTAGGATTATTTGTATATAGATCACATGATTGTGCCACTCGTAGTTATTACCAATCATAGTCACTCTTATTTTATTATTAGACATACTAACTTTGTTTTTTTTAGTTGCTTGTGGACAAGCAATGATTTAAGTTGGGGTGTTGATGTATCGCGGAAATTATGATACATTTTATTTCAATTACATAGACTTTTCATGTTCTTAATGCATTTTTAATATATGTTTCTTATATTCATTTTGCATTTGTAAGTATTTTTGCGAAATACACAAAATCGAACAAAAATGAATGAAAGTATCGAATAGATCAAGTAAAAGTGACCCCATCTCGCGACTACATAATGGGTCACTTACTACAAAAAGAGCTAGAACTTGAAGGACCTTTGACGACTGCAAAATATGATGACCCTTGCGGCCCGCATTCCGTTTAGGAACCGCACTTGACCTATGATCAAGAATCACTTCAAGTCAAGTCAAAATCTATCAAACACTAAAGCTCATTTGGGGGTATCCTTCGATTCTATAGAGCAACATCGTAGACTACACTTCAGAAAATGTTTCAAATCTAAATTTGAAGACCACTTTGCAAACTTGGTCTTGTTGTGCACCAAAGCACCGCCTCTAAAGGTCCCTATACAATCGCAAAGGGAAAGATAGTAGCATTTTTTATAATTTTAGTTTCTAGAGTTTTGAATACTATAAATACTCATTTCTATAGTTTTATGTCACATCGATATCATATCATAAAATATTTTAGCTTTTTGCAAAAGGATTTGTCTTATCAAAACACAACTCCTTGTCGTTTGGCTACTTTGAAGAGTATCAAATTGAAACTATTTCCTATTTCTAATATAATCATTATAAGCATTAATGTATTTATTTATTATCTTGACTAGCCTTCTCCAACTAAACTAAATGAATCTCTGCACTTTTATGGTTCAAAATAAAAAAATAATATGAAGTCCAAAGATGTAATAATTATTTCGTCCGTTTTAATTTATTTATCTCGATTTTGACTTCTGGGCAATTAAAGTTAAAGAAAATAAAATTAAATGACTTTTTGGAATCTTGTGGTCTTAAATTAAAATTACGTAGAGTGTATCAAAAATGTGGGCACTAAAGGCATATGCCCTTTGGAACTTTCCCGGGCTTATGGTTTCCACAAGACCATCATGATGTCTAGTTATAGCGTAATGTGGCCAGGGTGATCATATTCACCAATGCGGACGATGCTGATAACTAACTAGTTAAACTAGGCCCCACACGGTCAACATACAAAATAAAGCAATAGGCCCTAAACGGCCAACAAAAACCTACAACTAAGAATTGTGAGCTGTGGTCTCTAGGAATAATGGCTTCCAGAAAGCGGCCCCTACCTACCCAAAATTTACACCACAAAAGAACAAACTTTCTAATTATCAAATCCGTAGAAAAAGAGCCGACTGACCGCCACTTGGCCGGCATCTAAGGGAGGCCCTACCCACGCCGTTATCCGCACCTGCTGTGCAAGTAATGTAGCACCCTAATGATGGGCTTCAATACAACATGTACGAATATGTAACGCAAGTAATGAAAATGACCGAATAAAACTCTGAATATAATAGAACTGAAAATGATTAATAGAAGGGATAAGAGTTATAACTCGAATAGTTTCTACAATTTGTTGTACAACTACCAAGTAATACAAACAAAACCTTACCTAGCCCCTACAGAATAATCACTTCCGGGCACCCATAAGCTTGGGAGAGTATACTTCACCCATACCTCTAGCATGGTCAAATGAATCAACGGGATAACTATACCCACTCACCGGCTCGGGTCCAATCGAGCCCACTTGGCTCTTGTAGCTGTGCTTGAACCCGAAGGGCCTTTAATCGCACTCGGGCACAAGGCTCGACGAGGGCCGCTGATGCTCGATACGGCAAAAAATAGGAAGCTCATTCGTGGATGGATCAGAATATGGCCCTGGGAGGAATATAGTCTGCCGAAATATAGCTCCTCTAAGCACCTATTGCCCTACAAGGAGATGACAGTTAGTAACCTTGAGGTTGGATAACTGGTATGGAGAGGGTAGGGCTACCCCAACCAAAAAATAAACATTAATCTCAATCAACGAGCAATAACTAAATACAACATACATGCTTAGACTTTCTTATAGGAACGTAGGTCGTATTACTATACAATAGGAACAATTTTCCAAAGAGACTAGCCTTAACAACCTCAAAATGCCGATTCTCGCTATCTCGATTAGTTCTAAAACCGTAGGTGGCAATTCCACTAACCCCGCAGCCCTTACGCTAAGAGAATGTGCTATTTTCAATATTAGAACTTGACAAACTACGATATCTTTCGATAATAATATTAACTATAATTTGACTCAATTATTCAAATTAAAACTCACAATTTTTGAGAGTTTAGAATGGAGAAATGCTTACCTAACGGTTGTAGCCGCTTAGGACTCAACTTGAAGTAATTTCTAATAAACCTTTACTTGGCAGGGGTTTCGGTACACCAAGTGAATTTTCAAAAATTAACCTCGTAAAGATGCTTCTCTGCCATAGGCCTATAACCTGCTATCCAAGGTGAATTAGCATTTGTACTGAGTTAGTTGCGTAATTCAAGAAAAATGAAAGAAAAGTAGAGGAAACCCATCGAGAGCTTCGAGTTCTAACTTGGGGAAATATTATTATGATATAAAATTGAACTAATTGTATATAGGTGGGGGACGGTGGCAGGAGGGCGCGGTGCGGCGCCCTCGCGTGCCCGCCTCTAGCCCCGACCTCCCCGCTCGCCTCGGTGCCTGTTCGTATATTCATCCCCCCAGTCTTTTCCCGCATGCTTCATACTCCAAAATCCTCAACATACGTACACACATGTCCGTTAAATGATAGAAACTTGTGGTGTAACATCCCTCTCTTAGGAACATTCGCTCGAATGTAATATTTAAACTTAAGGGACGCAAACTCCTTCAACTATTGCTAGAAAAAATTCTGGCAGAGTCTCCTCTATAATATGGACTACCCGAAATGCAAAAATCCAACATAGGCGTCTCTCGGCAGACGCTACAACAACTACCCATAACATAGAAGTAAACAATCAACAATACTAAAATATGTGCTAGAGTAACATCTCAACAATAATCTTATTCAACCGTATAATCTAGGCCGCCTTCCGGAATAAGTGTGGATATCTAGACCTCATGTCATCCTCACTTCCCAAGTCATCTCTTCTACGTTATGTTCCTCCCACATGACTTTAACAGAGATATGATTTTAGTTTCTTTAATTTTATAAACTTCCTTCATCTAGTATGGCAACCGGAGTCTCTTTGTAGGAAAACTCGCGCAACTTGAACACCCTGACTGAACAACTCACGGGTTCTATACATTTTCATGGTATTGATATGTGGAAGATCGGGTGAAATGATTCTAGTCCTGGCGCTTTAACTCATATGCCACTGCCTATCCTTCGAAGGATTCGATACGACCAACAAACCTAGGACTAAGCTTGCACTTCTTGCCGAACCTCATCACGCCTTTCATCGATGAGACTTAGGAGAAACACCCAATCATCAACATTAAAATTCCAAGTCTCGTGTCGACATCGAATAGGAATTTTGACGACTCGGGTTGTTAGCAACCGTTCTCCGATGAGTTTCACTTTTCTTTTGACTGGTGGATCATATCAGTCCGACAACCCCAACTCTCCTACTAAACATCCTTGGGGGATCTATTTCCTACCCATATAAAGCTTCATAAGGGCCATCCAATGGTAGAATGATAATTGTTGTTATTATGCAAATTAATAAGGGGGAGATGTCAGTCTCAACTCCTCCAAAGTCTAGCACACATGCCCATAACATATCCTCGAGCATCTAATTGTGCTGCATCAGTCGACCGCTTCTGCCTAGGCATGGAAAGTTATACTGTGACACCCGTGTCCCCAAACCTTTCTAAAATGATTGCCAAAATATAGCCGTGACCAGTTCTCCTCGGGTCAGAAATAATTGATTTGGAACACCATGTGGTCGGACTATCTTCTTGATATACAACTCTAAGATAGTCTTCAAAATGAGAATGAAGTTCGAACTGGCAAGAAGTAAGATGATTTCATCAACCTATCGACAATAACCCAAATAGGCAATATTTGCACCAAAAGTGTGGTAGCACTATCACAAAGTCCATATTAATCGCTTCCCATTTTCACATAGGAACACTATCTCTCATCGCTAGGTTTCTAATGTTTGCTTACTCGCCGGGCAATTAACACTGCTCCATAAATTTAGTTATGCCTTTCGTCCTGCGTAATTCACTAGTATCTCTCTTTTGATATCATGGTACATCTTCATCGAACCTAGATGAAGAGAAAAACGGTAGAATAATGTACTTCTCGCCATGACTGCTAGTAAAGCCTCGCTACATCTCGGGACGAGTCAATTTAGATTTCAAAACCTCGCCTTTCCTCGTTAACTCAAAGGCTGATATTTCACCCTCACAACCTGTCTCTAAGATGTGTGACTAGGGTCCTCTTACTGTTGCTCCTTTACCTCTACAACCGAGATGATACTACCGTATGCCTCGAATCACAACCCCATTATCCCCGTGAATCTATTACCCAAACCAAGCAAATTGCATAACCAGGCAGCTTTCTTCTGAGTTACTCAGCTATTTTTGGCCTTGGGATATACCAAACCGCCATGGATATGCAAGAGGGCACGGGACTACAATGTTAGCTTTCCTAGTGATACATAATGTTCATATCATAGTCTTTCAAAGTAATTCTAACCAACAATGTTGTCGAAAATTCAACTTTTTCTGCGTGAAGATGTACTAGAGGCTTTTATGATCGCAAAAATATCCACGTGAACACCATAAAAGTAATGCCTTCATATTTTTAAAGCATGAACCACCGGCAACTAATTCCAAATCAAGTGGTGGGGGTAGTCCTTTCGTGCTTCCTTAGCCGCCTCAAGCATAGGTAATCAACTCTACCGTGCTGCACGAACACACTCCTAACCAATGCCTCCAAGCGTCGCGTATACGACATAACCCTATGAACATTCGATAAGGCCAATACCGGTGTCGATGTTAATCTATTTTTCAACTCCTCAAAACTTCGCTCATGTGCCCGGCCCAAAGGGAACTTGCCGTTTCGAGTCAATCTCGTCAGCACCGATATGGTAGAAAATCCTTCTAGAAAACCTTCTCAGAAGTACCCGGTAACTTAGAAAACTACCAACTTTGGCTTGGAGTTGTAGGTCTAGGTCATTTCATAACCGCCATCTTTTTGTGAGTCAACTCAATATCAAAGATTTTATAAAATATGGCTCAAGAAAGTTACGGAATTTAGCTAGAACTTACATTTGAGAACTGTGATATAACCGCGTCTCGAGAATTTGAGATCATTCGCATGATCTCTCGTGTTCGGCTTCGGAAAGCAGAATATACCTGTAATATCATCAATCAATACTATCACAAATAGATCTAAATATGGCCTCGGATGTTGTTCAATGTAGATCCATAAATTATTTGGGAATTCTTCTACCAAGATACACTAAGAAGAATTACAACACTATACTCTAGTCCTAAAGTCAGTTTTCGTAATATCTTTTTCCCGGACCTCGTACTTGGTGGTACCGAACCTTAAGTCAATCTTGAGAAATATTTGCCGCATGCAAATTGATCAAAAAAATCGTCTATTCTTGGAAGAGGTATTTATTCTTACTAGGTAACTTTATTCAACTATCGATAATCTATTCACATTCGTAGTGGAGCCATCTTTCTTCCTCACAAACAAAACTAGCACACCCTACCTACGAAGTACTAAGCCCGATAAAACCCTTATCCAACAAGTCTTTCAATTGTTCTTTCGCCTCAACTCGACTGGTCATTCAAGATGAGGGACGGATATAGGTCGTGGTACCGTATCAAGTCGATAGAAAATCGATCTCACGCTTTAGGGAATACTCCGAGAGCTCATTCCGGGAAATACATTCAGAAACTCACTAACCACCGTGATGGATTGAAGAGTCAAGGATTCTACTTGCATATCCCAAACCCTAATATGGTAAATACAACCTTCGCTATCAATTTTCTCTCTCTCCCGACGATAGATATAAACCTACCTTTGGTATCCATACCGCTCTCCGTTCTCTCACACTACCTCCCCCGGAAAGTGAAATCCAACTGCTCGGGTCCAACACTCACATGGGCATGACATGGCACTATCCAATTATACCCATAATTATATCAAAATCAATCATTTCTAGCCCACTAAATATGCTAAAGTCTCGGCGACCGATTGGCTCCTACAAGATAACCCCGGTAAATTCTCTTAGCAACAATAAATTCACCGATGGTTGTAGACACCGAGAAGGGCGCCGTAGTAATTCTTCCGGTGTTATACTCAAACATCCGGTCACTAACGGGTAATATAAGACAAAGTGGAACCCCAGTCTATCAAAGCATAAACTGAAAGCAAGAGTAAACGCTCAAAGATACTTGTCGCAACATCTAGTTACGACTCGACTCCAACTCCGGTAAAGCATAAGTGCGATCCGAACCACGCCAGAAGTAGATTCCTAATCTACCTCGCCTCTACCGGCTAGAGCCGAGGGCCTACACCCGTCAAGGTGCCGGGCATGTGACCCGTTAAAGACCTATCCCCGCGCCTCCCGATCACCTTGACTTCTAGTTGACTTCCATCTTCTGAATGTATTTTCATATTAGTTTTCAATGTAAATGCCTTAAAAATGAACTCAGTGATTGATTCAGACAGATTTGTTTTCTCAAATAATATATGACTTGCACTTTTTTTGTAAAAGAATCCTAAGAGGACTTAATGTTATTGTACATGTTGGACTCCTTCAATTCTACGTGTTAGCTGTCTCTTTCCTTATTTGATATTTCAAGATCCAAGTCAAATTACACTCGCAAAACCTTTAGCCGTAGTGAACCTCCGTTCACTCTATGTCAATCATCAAAATCTTCATATAAAAATTCTTGATGATGAAAAATATGTATGCATATAACCGGTTGATACCTACGTATGCATATGAACTCGCATATAAAACTCCGGTTCACTTTATCGCTGTAAAAACATTATCAATTACAACCAATCATCAAAACTCTTCTAATAACAAATTTCCCTTTTTGATGATGAAACCAATATGCTCACGTCTTTCTCCTTTTGACTCATTGAAAAGTTTTTAGACAAAGAACCTAGAAAGTATCACGCATGTGAAAAATTAATAAGTTGGTCCACTAGGGCAAATACTTAATTACAAGCTCAAAACAATGAATCAAGTAATAGGAGCAAATTGTTGATATGGTCCATCCAATGCTAGAGCAGATTAGAGCACAAACAAAGAATGAAACAAATCCCAGTGACGTAATAAATTCAAATACATAGTATCCAACTTGTAAGCAAAATATGACTACGTATAGGAAGCAATAGAGAAGGGAATACTCAAAAACTTCGTGGAGGGAGGAATGGGTAGTTTTATCTATCAAAGAGAGAAGCTTGTCAATTCTCGTTGTTGTGGACACTGCTCACTAAGCATTATATATTTGAGAGTACAAATTCCAAAGATTTGCAAAGTGGGTAGATCACTGAGTCGGCATTCTCCCTTTTCACCCGGGGCCACCAAGTGCGCTGGTGCAAAGTATGAAGATTGAAAATAATCCGAGTTAAAGGTTGCTTCTCTTGGAACCTCGGTACATGCCGCGTAAGATCACACCTCCAAGATTTTTCAATGTCATACTCGCATACCACCCTAGGCACTTCCAAGATGTCACCAACTAACCATTTTGTAAATGTGAGACTCACTCTATTCACCCTTAAATCCACTTTTTTTTTCATTGTTTACTTCCTTTTTAAGATTCATATAGAGATCTACTATTTTAGACTTGGCCGAACTCGGGAAGAGGGCAAGAAAGGGACGGGCAGTTTTGGGAAAGAACCTCGGTGCGCCCCTCAAATGTTGTTGATGGAATTCTCCTCGAGTGGATGGAGGGGCTTCTTCTCGTCATGAGAACATTTAACAAAGAGGGACCGTAGAAAGATTTTTCATGGATACTTAGAAGAAAGAATTTGGACAAAGCAAGATAAAAAAGAATATTACACCTATGTGCTAGAGATCACAGTATTATGAATTCAATGGAGAAGTGTCAAGTTTTGCAGCCTCTTAAAGATGTTGACAATACTTGTGGCGCACCCAGACAAGACACTCGGAGAATGGACTAGGTTTAGTAAAGTAGTGATTGTAGATTCAAGAATAAAGTTGAACACAAGGTAAGGAGATAAGTACGTACTCACAATGACATGTAGAGGAACCTAGATCCTCCTATAATTCTTTCTTGAGTCTTGTCCATATTTACAGCAATTAGAAAGTGAGAGAGTCACATCATCAATTTTTTAAACATTTCATTGTAGCTCGCTTCGAGGTGTACTAATTAAAGGTACGAGATTAGATTAGAAATTAAGTCGCACGAGACTTGATAAGCATAAGAATAAACAAATTATAGTCAAAAGAAAAAGAGAATGGTAAACAAAGTCAATGAAGCTTGATTAGTCATGGTTCCACATGAATTCTTTCGTATGGTTCTCTTTCCCAATGCCTGGTGAAAATGTCACCACCTCGATACTTAGTCTTGAAAAACTCTATCAAAATATTTTCCACATTATCCCTCAAAATGTGACGGCTAACATCACGTGTCTTTATTCTTTGTGATGAACTTGGCTCTTACTATACTCATTTCATTGATGTTGTCACAGAGGATGGAAAAGTATGCCATTTCAGATGTGTTTTTCCTATCTACCATGAATTCCACATAGTCTGCATCTACATATCACTAGTAGGATACCAAAGAACTAGGTTCACATCCTTTATCGCAACACCGCATGTTCTTCCCCTTTTTCTAAGAAATAATGTGTTGTCAATTCTTCATGATCTGCGTATAACTTGATAACCTATCATACCATACCTGGTGCTGCTTGAGCCTATGATGCCTTTGTGCACCGAGATGAGACGATCTCGGCTGCTCACATTCTTCATTAGTTCCATGATGTGACAAGTCATGGTATAGTACCTTGTCTAATGTGCATCCTAGACGCATCCGCATATTCATGCTGAGTATTTTTATCCCGTGTACCGCTCCCCTGTTAAGTTGGTAGCTCAAGCCATATCGTAATCTTTCTATTTCTTCCTATGTGCTCACTGGGTCCATCGATTTTGTTCGGCAAAAGATTACATGCACAAGCTTTCCCTCTACACTGTTTGTTATCTTGCTTGTGACTTTGTATGCCTTGTACACATTTTTATATCCGTCTTTTTGAGAACCAGCTCCCCTCGCTTTCAAGCTTGTAATCTGCAATATTCTAAAGTGAATAGGATCGAAGTTCCCTTTGTCAATATTTGTGAGATACTCAATAGATCAGGTTTTAACGCCTTAACATAGTACACATTGTCAATTTCTTGAGACATGTATCTTCCAACCTTGCTAATTCTAACGATTTCTCCCTTGGTTTTATTTTTAAAGGCAATGTTTTCGCTTTATGACTGTGAGTGAGAGAAAGTTTTTCAACCATCTCGCCATATGCCTGAACACGCACCGTCCATATATCAAAGTTCCCCTATTTCTCTCTCATTTCACCGCACAACGCCGTGGTTAGTTTTGGATGCCCAGACTAGCTTTTGGTCCCTTTTCATTATTGAAGAGGTGAACACACTTTAGTCCTGGATGGGAGTGGAGCAAGCTTTTCTTCCGTCTCATGATTTTATTTAGGGACCAGACCGGGGTGAACTACCGTACTGAAAAAACGCTTAGAGGATGTTTCTTAACTGCGACTAGCAAAATCAATGTTGTTCTTGGATTGTTTTTAGCTTAGAGTTGAAATGTTCTTTATAATGACCCGCTTTTCCACAAAACATTGTAAAGGATAGACTTGTTTTAGTACTCAAATTAATTTTTGAGACACCATTTTTGTATCTTATTCCTTGTTTTTGACTTGAGTGATTTTTATGCAAGGACACTAGAATTTCTGAGGACTCCGGTCCATTTCAGAAGTTCTTTCTAATTCATCTTCCGTCTTAACCGTATTCTTACTTAGACTCGACTGCGGTCGTGCCTCCACTCTAAAATGAGGTTTTGATGATTTTGTCTTTTACAATATTTTCTTTTATGAATTTTTTCACACTCTTCAATTTTGGAATGAGGTCTCTTTGTCCTCTTCAATCTTGACGGCTGACAAAACTTAAGAGAGGAAAAAGTCATTCATGGTTTGTTATTTTTCAATAGACAGAGTAAGTTATATTCATCAATAAGAACAAGAGAAAGAGAGTAACTTTCTTTTGATAATAAGGAGTTAAACTTTGATTTAAGTTCAAAGAAGCTTACCTCATTGTTGTCTTTTTCACTATCCGAGTCCGCTACCTATTAGGGGACAAAAACATCTTCATTATCCGAGTCATCCATGGGATAAGAGGGAGAAATCATCTGCTTAGTAGCAAGATCAAATTCATTAATGGGAGGAATCTCCCATGTTGGCTAGAACTCTCACCACACTATCTCTATTTCTTTAGTGGCAGGGTTTTCTATTTGGGATTTGAATCTGATCCTTCTTTCCTTCCTTGGATTTCTCAATTAGGTTACACTTATGTTCTAACTCCCATTGAGGATATTCCTTCATGAAGTGACTAAAGTTCACCACACATGTGGAAAATAAGATCTCTAAGAGTTTTGTCAAAGGACTTTGATGAATTCTTCTCGAGTGTTAAAGCATTTCTTAATGATCTACCTAAATCTTTCGAGTGAGCAAGGACATGTTTTCATCCTCAATAGTAGACTTGAAAACCAGTTCTCGTTCCTTGTGAGAACTGGTCATCTCCTTTTCTTGATATTTCTTGAGTTCATAAGTCTTTGACTACAATCAAGTCATCCATGGCCGTGTATCTGCATCTCTCGGCTTCAAAGCCTCTACATTGCCGTCCCAAGATTTAGGTAGTACACTCAAAAAGTTTCCCTTACACCCTTGCTAGTTGGAATGGTCTCACCAAGAGAATACATCTCATTCACAACAGATGAGAACCTATTATGTATGTCATGAATAGATTCACCCTCCTATCCTAAATAGTTCACTAGACGATTGAGCATATCGATCTTGGACTTCTTTCACCTCGATTAGTTCATTCATGAGCAGCCTAGAGGGTATCCCAAATCTCCTTTGCACTTGTACATGATGAAATTCAATTGTATTCGTCCGAACCAAGTCCACATACCAAAATCTTTCTCGCTTTTATGTTGATCTCGCGCCTAGTTTCTTTTCCTTTGTATATTTCAATCATTTTTTAATTTTAGTTTTTCCATTCTCAACCATTTTCATGGGAATAGTAGGTCCATCCAATACAACATTCTAAAAATTGTGATCTTCACCTATAAGAAAGTCCATCATGCGATTTTTGCACCAGCCACAATAGTGACCATTGAACAAAGGTGTTCTTGTGGTTGATTGTCCTCCCGAAGTTATTGGTGGTGGCCGCCATGATTTGATTTTTCAAGGTGTAAGTATTTATTGAAAAAGCCTCGCTCCCGATATAACTGAAATCATCACCATCTATCTACGATATTGAACCTCGTTAATTAAATCACAAGTATGCACAATAACAACAGTAAAGAACATGCAGATGTAATGTCAAAAAAACCTTCTCAAGGGAATCAAAATACGGCCTATCGAATAGGATTTTATTTAATTCACGAGCAGGTTTTTTGATTATAACTCTACAATCAAAGGGACTCAGCTCTAGTACCTCAATCTCTACAAGCCAGCTTTCAACAGAATCACTTATTATTCAAAGACTATAAACTCTAGTCTCTCAAGACAACACAATAACACTAATGTAACTTGACTCAACTAACTTTAGAAGAGAAAGTTAATACAACTCAAAAATACAAATAACAAAACTCAATTAAATAGGAAGGCCTTCGCTCCACCTGAGGGAACTCGGTCCAAGGAGAGTGTTTCTCATGAACGTAGTGTTCATTTAATAATTCTGACGACCAATGCAATAGCTGGAATGTTCTATGGTTAGATATGATCACAGGTATAGTACCAAATGATGTGGTCTTTGTCAAACCAGGATTGTTTTTAAATAAGGAAAAGAATCTATAAGGGACTTTATTTTTCGAAAATCCCAAAAGGACTTAATTCCTCAGTCATATTTTCATCTCGGTTCTCTCCTAGTCAAATACAACTTGCCTTTTGGAAAGAATCCTAAAGAATTTGATTTCCTTATACGTATCCGATTCTCTTCAAATACAACTTGCCTTTCAAAAGAATCCTAAGAGGACTTGATTTTCTTATACGTATTAGACTTCTTCAATTCCACGTGTTAGCTATCTCTTTTCTTATTTAATATATTCAGATCCAAGTCAAATTCGCACCTGCAAAACCTTCAGCTGTGTAGTGAACTCCGATCTACCCTAAGGCCGGGCCATCAAAATCTTCACATAACAAAAATTTCTCCTTTTGATGATGATAAATATATATATGCATAAGGAATCAAGCTGATACCTACGTATGCATATGAACCCGCATATAAACCTCGGTTCACTTTGTCACTTGTAAATTTTTTATCAAATACAACAATCATCAAAACTATTCTAATAACAACTATTTTAATATTAGAACTCGACAAAACTACTTGTTATCTTCTACAATAATAGTTAACTATAATTATACTCCAATTAATTCGACCGAAAACTCATAATTTCTCGAGAGTTTAGAAGGGAGAAATGCTTACCTATTGCCTTTAGCCGCTTAGGACTCAATGCGAAGTAATTCCGACAACCTTTATTCGACGGGGTTCCAAAGTGACACCGAGCTAATTTTTAAGAAATAACTGTGAGAGATGCTTCTCGCAGGCCTATAACTCGTTATCCAAGGTGAAGTTGTGTTTGGACGGAATTTAGCGGCGTAATTTAATGAAAAATGAAAGAAAAGTAGAGGAAACCCTTCGTGAGCTTCGAAGTTGACTTGGGGAAATATTGTTATGATTTAACTTGAACTTAAGTTGTATATAGCGGGGGTAGGTGGCAGTGGGCGCGGCCGCGCCGCCATCGTGCCGCCATGGATGCGCCCGGCGCGGCCTCCCCGCCGCTCGATGCCATGTTCGTATATTCATCCCCCGCCTTTTCCCCGCATGCGCGTACTCTAAAATCCTCAACATACGTACACACGCATTCGTTAAATGATAGAAACTTACGGGGTTGTAACAATATGTCATTTGAAAAGTTAGAATTAAAAAAATTGGCAAAAAAAAAAAGATATATTTTTAACGGACTAAAAAGAAAAGTAAGACAAACAAGGAAATGAACGGTATTTTTATAAAATTTCCGTCTTCTTTACCTATTGGCTTTTCAACCCCCTAGTGTTAATAAAAATTTGGCAAAACAAAAGGGTAATATCGAAAATCATGTTTTAATTAATATCATTAACTAACTTTTGAAGTGATATGTCACAATCACAAAATTATTTATTTTGGAATTAGAGGGAGTATTTCTTTTTCTCTTGAGTAGCTAATTAAAATAGTTAAGGTTGTGGGTCCTAAATGAGATTTTTAAATGATTCATAATTTTAAATTTTGTATAAAAAATGACTAGTTTGGTGTATCATTTAATTACCTTCACTTTAGTTAATAATTGGTGTTCTAAAGTTGCATTTTACTTGCCTATTTACTCTAGTTTTTTTAGAAAGAAAATTACGGTCTAAGAAAAGAATAATTTAATTGGAATTTGATGCTTTAAACCCTACTTAATAAATTCAACTTCTTGATAATAAACTCATTTGCATCACCTATTTAAAGGTACCCGACCCTAGCTCCGCATTTCTTTATAATTTTTCTAATCAACTATTTATTAAATATTTCAAAGCAAGTTAGAATCAGTCATAAAATTGAAATACCTAAGAATATCGATCAGCAAAGTTTAATCACAAAATTATAGGTACTTTCTCATCGCCTTCTCAGGATTCATATTCAATTTTATTGAATTTTATATTTAATAATGACTACTTATATCACTCAAAATGATATAATTTGAAAATATCATGTTATTAGCCCTACTGAAATAAACTTGATGTTGCCCTAAGTGTATAAGTACAAGTAATATTTAATTAAACATAGTATAAATATTTTAAAAATTTAGAGAAAAAATTTTAAAAGCGTAAAATATCATTAATCTTTATCAAAACTTGCTCGAAGTTTTGTTCTCTTTCTTCCAAATGGATGTTGATTTGGAAGGGTCTCAAGGATCTTTCACTAATTATCTTTCCAAAAGAATTAACATCAATTTTTGTTGTGCTATTTATAAATATCTTAAAGCCGCCTTATTTTGTAAGCACATACATTGTGTAAGAGGTAATCACTGAATATTATTAGACTAGCATAATATTTCTCCATGTGATTTTATCGCGGAAATTAAAAGAACATATGAATCAATAAGCTAATGAGGTTATTTGTTAATTCTGTATCACTCATAGGAAGATAGTTTTTATAAATTATTGTGATACGAACAATTGTTGGATCAATATGATATTTAAAAAAAATTGTGATAGTGCGACAATTTGAGATATTTATAATACTGATCTAAAATTAATCTCAAATCATGAAGTCTAACTGCAAGTTTAAGTCCAAGATCAAACGCGAGATGGATGAAAATTGAGTATACGCCCACCATCGTAAAGTCTAAGTATAACTAAAATCATAATATATATATATACATAAAAATTCTAAAATTGTACAAACAAATCAAGTTAAATAATTTATAATTTGAAAATAAAATATTTTATTTTTTTTATTTTTTTTAGTTTTTTTATATTTTTTAATAGAATTTTTTGGTGGTCTCATGACTATCATTATTTAATAATTTGTTTATCTACTTCTCGAGAGTTCATGGGCTTAACTGAATGTATTTCGTTTTTCCATTTCTATATTCTCTCTCTCGTTATTTGATGAGTGTTGCGAAGTCTTCTTTTCTATTAATCTCTTCCTCCTATGAGGTTCTTGGACTTCCGTGGTTCAATTTCTCCAAAATTGGACTCAATTGATTGATTTTATGAATACTTGCATTTTTTTCGATCGTACCGAGCTCCATCTTTCTTTTCTCGGGATATTAAGTGAGTGTTCTCTCAGGAGCCGGTAAGCATAAACCTTTCATATTTCTTTATGGTGCCTCTTCTTTTTAGAAAATCCGATTTGTACTTCCAATTATGTTCTGATGCTTCCGATTTTGTTGATGCTAATCCGCACTATTTTATCTCTCTCTCGGAGTTTATTTCTATCGTACTCTTTTGAGCATTTACCTGTTGTATATTTCCAGCTGCTTATCACCTAAAATTTGGATGAATGTTGATATCTATGACTTGTCTTTGTTGTTGTTTGAGTTGAATTGCTATTTCGTTTTCCATTAGCCTATCTATATGAATTAAATTTAAGCCAATTTTTCGTGGTTTTGATGATAGTTATGTTTGTGCTTTTCAATATTTAATATCTTTCTTCTCAATGATGTGAGTTCTGAAAGTTGTTGAATGTTTTAGACCTTTACTTCAAAAGCCGATAGCCAAGTAGTCCTCTCGAGTGTTTCCTTCTCTAAATAGTTGTCTCGTTTGCATTTCTAGTCTCTTCATTAGCTCCTTTATGTCTTCGCTTTTTGCATAAATTCTGTGATATTTTTCTGCTCATCTTGTAATATACATTTGAGGACCAATGAGTCTCGTTTTCAAGATGATGCTCACAGAATTTTAGGAAGAACAATATTTTGAGCTTTTTTAATGGTAGAAGCCTACTTTCTATATTAGTAGTAACTCCAAGCTCTTTACGTGCATAGATTAGATCTCCTCCATCATTCCTTATGCAATATTCATTAAGAGCTCCTCCTGCAGATTTTCCCCAAATTAATAATATTACATTTTATCCTACTAAAACATGTGGACTTCTCCATCTTTCTATACAAGAATGGAGTCTAGGTTTATAGTTTTTAAGAAAAAGGCGTGTATTTACGTCTGGGGAACTCTTGATATCCAAGGGTACTAGTTCTAAATACCGATTGATCATAAATTGTGTCACACCTCACCTTGGGAGACATAATCGGGGCACCTAGTTCCACACTTGAACCTCTGGGCTGACCTAGCCGGGCATATGCACTTTATGGTGCTTGCTAGCAACTCCAAAATCAAGAAAACAAACAGCTGGTATGTCGGTTGTAAACACGCCACAACTAGGTCACGACATACAACATGCATAAAACAACTAACCCAAAGAATCACAACAACCAAAGGATCCATGAGGTCGGCAAGACCACCATGTCAGTTTCGAGTCATAAATAAAAGGGAAAGACAAAATTATATATAAACTACAACCGATAATGCCGCTAACTAATAGCTACTAGGCCCCAAAAAACCAACATACAAAACATAATGTATATAGACGCCACACGGCTAATAACAATCAACCAACTAGGAACCGTAGTCCGCAAGCCTCTAAGAGAGGAATAGTGGTCGATTGGGCCCCAACCTACTCAAAAGCTGTACAACAAAAGAGAAAACCTTTCTAATCGATAAATCCTCTAAAGAAAATGAGTTGACTGACCAAGTAACCCCGATGATCATACTAAGTCCCAAACTCATCTCTGTCCACACTCGCATGCAAGTATGCAAAGGCTCTCACGGTGGGCGCGCACAATATGTATCAAATATATAAGGCAATAATAAAGATGAATAGAATTCCAATAGAAGAATCGGCGTAATCAATAAGAAGGGATAAGAGTTTAACCTAAATAACTCACAATCAAGTATATCTAGAAAGTAATTATACAACAAGAACCCCACCTAGCCCCCATAAGCCGCAAGGTACACCGCCACGTAATAACCTACCTGGGCCCCCATAAAACCCCTAAGCAAGCATAGTTTAATTTATATGCCCCTAACAAGGTCATTATGATTCCACAGATAACTATATCCAACCTACCTAGCCTATGGATCTACAATCGAGCCTTCGGCCTGGCACCGCACCCCGGGCCTATAAGGCTCGACCGAGGGTCGCTGATGACGTTACGGCATAAGGGAATCCATATATGAATGGACTTCACGTCTTTTAGAGGTTTGGAATGGAATCTTTGCAGACATCACATAGCCTTCCGAGCAATTTCGAAATCTTTGTAGTAGCTGGATATAGATAGAACTTTGAGGTTGGTTAACGGAAGGTCATACTAGGTAGGGTCAATTCCGATAGGAGTTTTATACTATGTCTCGATATACCGTAGAAGCTAATCACAACATATATGTTAGCAAATCTCATTTACAAAGACACATAGGTCGAATCAACTATACAACGCAGGGATAACTTGTCGAAGAGGTTAGCCAACATACCTCAATTGTCGATTCGTTCACCCAAATAATTCCAACTTAAAGCGTAATTCCTCCAAGTTACTAGCCCTTATGTTGAGAGAATATAGCTATTTTTAATACTAGGAAATGGATAATAACAATATATTTTAAGGACATTAACTAAATCAAACTTAATCCAATTCAACCCAAAACTTATGAATTTCTCAAAGAATTTAGAAGGTAGAAACACTTACTTATCACTCGCGTACACTTAGGACTCAATTTGAAATGATTTCTACAACTTCTACTCATTGGGGATCCGACAATCCAAGCTAGATTTCAAGAAATAACTTAGGGATGTTTCTTGTAGGCTCCGAAACTCATTATCCAAGATGAATATGCAATTGAAACTGAGTTTAACAATGTATTCTTGCTTAACCGAGTAAAAGTTGGAGGGGAATATCAAGACTGCCGAGGGTCTTCTATTTGGGAAATAATTCAAATGAATTAAAAATTGAACATAAAACATATATAGGCTGGGAGGTGGTGGCTAGTGTGGTGTAGGCCGTACAACACGGTGCCTTTGAGTGCCGCTGGCCTTGAATTGGCGCCGTCTCACTCGACAATACACTCGTATGTTCATCCCCCACTCTTTCTCGCATGCATCGCACTCCAAAACTCTCAACGCATTGATGCGATGTATCGGTTAACCAATGAAGACTCTACTACGGGTGTAATATCATCCCCCTTAGGAAAATTCATCCTAGAATGTAATCTTAAGCTTAGGAGACTAAACTACTTTAACTATTGCGGGAAAATTTTGGGCAAGAGTCTCTCTGTATGGACTATCTTGAAACACCAAAAAGTCCAAATATAGGCATTCTACACGCATAATTAAAAACAATTAAATGGCTATAGCTCCATAACATAAAAGTGAACAACTAATCAATACGATAATATAAGCAACGAGACACAATCAAGAACAATCTCACCCAATCGCACAATCCGAGTCAAGCCTCGAAATGCTTTAGTATATTTAGACCTCATGTCATTTCTCTGGCTTCCAAGTCATCTCCTCCACATTTCTAATCCTCCATAGGACTTTAACGCAGGCTTCATCTTTAGTCCTAACGCGAAACTGCCGATCTAGTATGGCACCAGAGTCTCTTTTGTAATGATACTCGCCGCTACTTGAACATCTCACCTAGGGCAACCCGAAACGATCTCCTATGCATTCGTAGCATTAACACATGGAAAAACTAGATGGACATTCTAGCCTTGAAGGCGCTTCAAACTCATAAGCTACTCGGCCTATCCTTCGAAGGATCCGATATGGGCCAATGAACCTAGGCTAAACTTGCCCTTCTTCCAATTCTCATCATGCCCTTCATAGCGAAACCTTAAGAAATACCCAATTATCAACATCAAACGCTAAGTCTCTACGCCGAACACGTAATAGGACTTCTAACGACTTCTAGGCTTTCAAAGAAACACTCTCTCGATAAGTTTCCACTGCTCGGGATTGATGTATCATGTCGTCCGACCAACCTTGACTCCCCTACTTCAAACCATCTCTATGGGGAATTCACATTTCGCCTATATAAAGCCTCAAGGTGCCATCTCGAATCAAGGGAATAATAATTGTTATTGTATGAAAACTTAATAAGATGTAGGTGCTCGTCTCAACTCCCTTCAAAGTCTAGTACACACACGTAGCAGACTCGAGCGTTTGAATAGTGCGCTCTAATTCGACCGTCTATCTCGGGGATAGAAAGCTTGGTACTCAAATTAACTTACATCCCAAACCCTTTTGAAATGACTTTCAAAATTTAGTCATGAATTATGCCCTCATCATAAATAATAGATGCTGGACACCATGCAAATGATTATCTCCTTAATATATAACTCAAAGATAATCTTCTACTAAACATAGTCCTAACCGGAAAGAAATGGGCCGTTTTTGTCAACCGATCCACACAACTCCAACTAGAATCAAATTTATTCCCGGTGCGAGGTAACCCCGTAACAAAATTCATATTAATTCTTCCCATACACATAGGCACTGCTATCTCTTGAGTCGCCGCTGTGCTTCGATGTTCAACTTTTACCTACCGGTAATTAGGACACCTTCCGCCACAAACTCATTTATACCTTCATTCCAGCTACCAATATATCTCCTTTATATCATGGAACATCTTCATCGCAACTAGGTGAAGAGAGTAACGAGAATAATATTCCTCTTCTATAACCTATCGGCAAGCTCCGCTATATCTAGAACACAAGAGTCAACCTTGAACCTCAAGACACCGCTCTCATTATCTCTCAGTTTCCATAGCTCTTCCTCTCTCTCTCTCTCACCCATTGGAACTTTGTCTCTAAGTCGACTAGACTAGGGTATCGTACTTCCGCCTCCTTCACCTCTACACCAGGAGATGATATTACTGTATTCTAGATCAAAAGTATGTTATCTTCTCAATCCACTACCCGAACTAATAGATTAGCTAATTGGTGCAAACTGACATTTCCCGATGTTCGGCCTCAAATATGTAGGCCGCTCTATGGATCCGCAGCTAAGTGTATCGGCTACAATATTAGACTCGATGATATAAGATATTCATGTAATCTTTCGCCAAATCCTAGCCAACGACGTTGCTGCAAATTAACTCTTTCTCGCCCCCGAAGATATACCGGAGGCTTTTTTTGATCCGTAAATATATCTACATGAACACCATAATAGTGTTTCCAATTTTTCAAAGATGAACAATCATAGCCCAATTCTAAATCGCATGGGGTAATTCTTTTCATGCTTCCTTAGTTGCCTCAAGCATAGGAATTCACCTGGGCGCGCCGCATCGTAACACATTGCCTTGCCATAGAATTCACCTTGCCATGCCGCATTTCAAACACATCCCAATCTAACGCCCGAAGTATCACAAGACACAACATAGCCCTGCACCTTCCTGAAGACTAATACTAGTGCAAAGACAATCTATTTCAATTCTTGGAAACTCTACACACAAGCCTCGATCCAGTGGAATTTAGCTGATTTATGAGTCAATCTTTTCAAATACGCTGATAAGGTAGAGAATCCCGACTCAAGTCAATTTTGAGAAATATTTTGCCCCGGCAAATTGACATCAAACAAATCATATATCCGAAGGGGTGGATATTCCTAATAGTAAATTTATTCAACCGCCGATAATCTATACATATCCGTAGAGCGAGTCATCTTCTTCCTTACAAATACACCGCACCCCACTACGAAGAACTAGGCCTAATAAAAGCCCTTATTTAGCAAAACTTTCAACTGTTCTTTCGGCTTTGAAAAGAGCCATTCTAAGTATTTTGAGGGATGGATATAGGTCGTGGTATCTCGTGGCATGTCGATGGAGAAATCGATCTCGTTCGAGGGAATACCAGGAAGGTCATCCCGAAAATACATCTGGGAACCAATGACAATGCAATGGATCGGAGAATTGGGGATTCCCGTCGTATATCCCTAACACTAATAATATGGTAAATGAATCCCTTCACTATCAACTTCCTCATTAAGATAGGATATGAACTCACCTTTCAACAAGTGTTTACTGCCTTTCCATTCTAGTACTACTTTCCATGGAAGATGAAATTGACAATTCTAGTCTGAAGATCTACACATTGGCATAAATATGGCGCTAGCCATTCCATGCCCATAATTACATCAAAATCAATCATTTCTAGCTCCACTGTCCCTCAAAGCGCGACCAACAACCTCACTATATAGCCGGTAAATTTTCTTTGCAATAATAGAGTCGCCAATGTGTAGACACAGAACGGTGGCCGAAGTAATTTAGTGTTATACCAAATTTACATTCCCAGCGGGCAACACAAAGTGAGAATCCCCGGGTCTATCAAAACATAAATCGGTGAAAGCAAACATCCAAAAGATACCACAACACATCTACCGATGACTCTCGACTCCTCGTCACCCTAGTAAAGCGCAAGTGCATTCGACCACAAGCCGTAACTGATGCCCCTAATCTACTCTCTACCTCTCGGCCAGCTAGAGCTAAGGGCTTACGCCCCGCCAAGGTGCCGGAGAATGATCCCGCCGAGGACTTGTCTTCTCGTTGGTCCCTCATCACCCCCGATCTCTTATCGGACAATCCCTTATCATATGACCCTCTTGCACAATATCATATAGTGTATATAGCCATATCTACACCTCCCAAAATGTCACAACTGCAAATGCTACAACATGGTGCAACGGGCTCGCTCGATCTCGATCTTTCTACTGCTGGGAACTTGGCGCACCCAAACTCTCGTGGCACTCCGACTGTCCACGACGATCTCGATCTATCGCCCACTAACAGCTGAGGTAAAGGTCTAGGTGGCCCACATTGCCACGCCTGGGGAGGCGTGATTGAAACCTAAACCCACATTGAGACCTAGGTTGACGAGTTGGGCATACGCACCTCTGTAGTGCCCCGCCAACAACACGCAATCAAGAAAACAACAAGCCTATATCTCGCTTGTAAATACAACCTTGGGGTGACAAGGAAATTTAGCAAAACTTTTAAAAGAAACAATGTAACCCGAAGAAGCATAACAATGGAAGGGATCCTACGCAGTCACAAGACCTACCATGCCGGCTTCAAGTCTTAACAAAAGGAAGATAGAAAGTTATATATAAACTACAACCGACAAGGCTACTAACTATCAGCTACACTAGCCTCACACACTGTCATACAAAATATACTGCAGGGAGACCTACACGTCCAACAACAATCAACTAACTAGAACCGTAGTCCGCAAGCCTCTAAGAGTGAATAGTGGTTGGAAGGGGCCACTCTACCCAAAAGTTGTACAACAAAAAGAGAAAACCTTTCTAACCGTCAACTCCGAAAAAGAAGCTGACTAATCGCTAACCCCGATGACTCGCTAAGGAGGTCCTTAAACTTCATCCACAATTCGTAGGCAAGTATGTAGTGCCTCATATGTGGGGCGCCAAGACAATATGTACCAAATGTAAGGAAGTAATAAAAGATGAATAGGTTGGTAAAGAATTGAAAGTAATCAATTAGAAGGATAAGAGCTTAAGCGAGTAGCCACAATCAAGTATATCTAGCAAGTAATTATAAACAAGAACCTCACCGTCCCTAAGTCCGAAAGGTACAATCGCATTAATAAACCTACATAGCCCCTCATAAGTCCTATAAAGTATAAAGCCTCAATCTATATACTCCTAACCCAATAATGTGATGAAACAGTAACTATAGCCAACCTGCTCCGCTCCGGGTATGCAACCGAGCCCGCCGGGCTCCCGTAGCTGAAACTGAGCCACTTGGGCCCGTGACTACACCCCGTGACATAAGGCTCGACTTAGAGGGTTAGTGATGTCAGTATGGTATAAAAAGAATTCCATTAGTGGATAGACTGCATATGGCCTTACAAATTTAACATAGTTCTTTCAAACGTCATATAGCTCCTTTCAGCGACTCCACAGCCCCGCAGGCGATGACAAAGCTATCAACCATGAGGTTGGTCGATGGAAGGCTATATTAGGTGGGGTCAATCCCAACCGAAATACTAACTCTAATCTCAAAATTATCTGTAGCATCTATTCACAACATTCATGCTCGCAATCTACTTACAAAGGCATAGGTCGTATACTATATGACGGAATAACTTACCGAAGAGGTTAGCCTTAACATACCTCGAATGCCTATTTTTGTTCACCTAAATAGTTCCAACCTATAGCCGATAATCCCAACAAATTGTGCAGCCCTACGCCGAGAGAATAAGACTATTTTCAAAACCAAGACTCGACAAATAATAATTATCTCTCAACAACATTAATTACAACTCAACTTCATTCAATTCAAATTTAAAACTTACAAATTTCCGAGAGCTAGAAGGTAAATGCTTACCTATCACTTATAGCCGCTTAGGACTCAATTAGAAGTGATTTCTATAACACTTACTTGGCGGGGTTCTAGTAATTGAGCACTTGAAGAAATAACTCAAGCAGGGAAGTTCCTCGTAGTCTTAGAACTCACATTATCCAAGTCGAACTTGCATTGAACGGAGTTTAGCAAACATGATTAATGAAAATCACTTGAAATTGACGCTATGCTTCTATCTTTCCGGCCGTGGGGAAATATTTAAAAATGACTTAATCAAATATGAAGGGGCTTATATATAGTTGAGGCGGTGGCGTGGGTGGTGCGGCGCACGACACAACGCCAAGAGTCTGGGTGAGACGTTGGCCGCCATGGCATCGAGTTGGTTGCACGGTGCCCACGCGCCTAGCTCTCCGGCCCAGCCTCCCGCTCGCCAGTACCATGCCTCGTATATTCACTCCTGCCCTTTCGCATGTGCTGTACTCCAAAACTCTCAACATATGTACTTATTATGTCGGCAATGATACAAACTTACGAGGTGTAACATCATCCCCCTAGGAACATTCATCCTAGAATGTTAACTTTGAGTTTGGCGTATTCAACTTTTAACCATAGCCGAAAAATTTCGATAGAGTCTCCTCTCGTAATATGACTATCCGGTAACCTAAAACGCATAAAGTCCAACATAGTGTTCCCACAGATGCTACAAGCAATGATACTAGCATATCTCCATAACATAAAAACAAACAACTAAACAATACCATGATATAAGCAATAGAACAATAACTAAGCAACAATCTCTCTCCTCAACTACACAATCTCGAGTCAAGCTTGAAATAAGTGAGGATATTTAGACTCATATCGTCCGCCCTTTCCTAAGTCATCTCCTCTACATTTTTGTTCCTCCATAGGACTTTAAATTGGTACATCTTTAGTTCTCAATCTAAGAATTGCCAATCTAGTATGGGTAACTACACAGATTTCTTCATAGGACAATTTTCAAGACTTAATTATCCTTAACGAGAATAACTCCGGGACGGGTCCAAAGGGGAAACTTTCGTAGCATTGACACGTAGAAAACTCGGTGGGATGATTCTAGCCCCCGAAGGTAGTTCTAACTCATATGCTACTCACCCTATCCTTTGAAGGATTCGATACGGCCAATGAACCTAGGGGCTAAGTTTTCCCTTCCTACCAAATCTCATCACGCCTCTTCATAGGCAAAACCTAAGAAATACTCAATCATCAACAATAAAACTCCAAGTCCTACACCGAACATTGGAATAGGACTTCGATGACTTCCGGCTGTTAGCAAACGCTCTCTCGAGAAGTTTGGCTATCTAGTCCGATCAACCTAACTCCCCACTTCAAACCATCCTATAAAGGAACTATATTTCGCCTCATATTAAGCCTTATAAGGCGCCATCTCGAATAGTTTCGAATATAAACCGTTATTGTATGCGAATACAATAAGAGGTAGGTTCTCATCCCAACTCCCTTCAAAGTCTAGCACATGCTCAGAAAGGCATGTCCTCGAATGTTTGGATAGTGCACTCGCCCGACTGTCTCGTCTCAGAATGGAAAGTTGTACTCAACTTAACCTGCATTCCCAAACACCTTTTTGTAATGACTTACAAAATTTAGCCGTAAATTCAGCTCCCTATCAAAAAATAATAGATATTTGGACACCATAGTTGGACTATCTCCTTTAAATACAATTCGGCATAATCTTCGCCAAAACGAGTCCCGTTGGTAAGAAATGGGCTGATTTCACAATCAATAATGACCCAAATGGAGTAAAATTTATGTCCGGTGCGAGGTAACCCTATTAGAAAGTCCATATTAACCGTTTCCTATTTTCACATAGGTAATATTCCCGAGTCACTGGTTTCTGATGTTCCGATTTTACCTGGCCGCAATTAGGCACCGTGCTACAAAACTCGCCACACCTTTCTAATTCCATGCCACCAACATATCTCCTTAATTTCATGGTACATTTTCATCGAACTCCGGGTAAAGAGAGTAACGAGAATAATGCAATCTTTCCATGATCCGTCGCGAGCTCGCTATATCCGGGAATATTGAGTCGAATTCTCAACCAAGACACCGTCTCCCCGTTAACTCAAAGGCCGATAGTTCACCCTACTTAACCTTTTCTCGAGATGCACTAGACTAGGGTCCTCGTAGTGTCGCTCCTTCACCTCTTCTACAACTAGAGATGACATTGTTGTTTTCTCGGATCACAGACCCCATTATCTTCGACCCACGCCCGATTGCTAAATTAGCACCTAAGGCAGCTCTCATCCATTTCCCACTATTCTCGCCTCAAATATGCTAGTCTACCCATGACTACTACATGGGCATCGGCTACATTATTAGCTTTCCATGTGTGATATAAGATATTCACATCATATACTTTCAAGAACTCTAGCAAACAAGACTGCCACAAATTCAACTTCCTTTCTACGTGAAGATATTAGAGGCTTTTGTGATCTCTAAAGATATCTACATGACCACCTTATAAGTAATGCCTCCATATCTTCAAAGCATGGGACTATCGCTGGATCACGGCAAAATATCAGCCCGTGATATGCTTATAACTTAAATTAGTCTTGTTGTCTAAGTTATTTTATACATTTTCATGTAATTTTATATAAATGTGTTATATGTGCCAATCCAACACATTAGTCCTTGGTTTGTAGGTTTTAAATATTTTTAGGAACTAAATCAATGAAGGAAAAGGATGGAGTCGAAGCAACGGGCGAAAAGTCGGAAAGAGGCCATGGCAAGGTCGGCCGCGCCGCGGCTGCCACGCAGCGTGTGCCGCCCTAAGACCGTGCTACGCTAATGCTGGGATGAAAAGGCACGCAAAGAAGAGGTACAAAGAAGAAGGCCAGTGGGCCCTCAAGCACGGCAGGCTACCCGCGCGATGTGATGTGTCATCGCTAGTGCCTGTGCGCGTGGGACACGCCGCCAACGCGTGGTGCTGCCTAAGGCCGATTTTTGAGCACTTTCCAGAAGGCCTTCGCAGCAGGTCCGTGTCACGGGAGGCAATGCTCCGGTTGCACTCGGTACACATGCTTTCTGTTATTTCCGGGAAAAATTCTACTAATATAAATAGCACACTTAGGTTTATTTTTGTATAATTCGACTTGGTGGGAGCAAGAACGTAAGCTACAGCATGAGAGGACAAAAATTCTTAGGGTTTTTCTCTGTCCCTTTCTCCTTTCTTTCAATTGTTTGTATGATTTACACTCATTTAATGATGTTCAATCCACAAATGAGTACAATTCCAATTTCTTGCCGGTGTTAGGAACAATTGTATTGGAAATGTAATTGCTGATTATCCGGTTTTTCCATCTTTTCATTCATGGTTGTTCTATTAATTCGTTTGGCTGTAAATAATATTCGGCCAATGTTAATGTAAATTCAAAAAAGTCCCATTTCTGTCTCTCAGGAGAGCACGAAACCGGGAAAGCTGTGGAATTAATAGATATGATCTTCTCTTGATTTGGGAAAATTGAGAATGATTTATAGATAGAAATATACCGAAAGTCGATTAGTCAAGTGTGGAATCTATTTTTTGTATGGCTAGAACATGAATTTCTTTCTTATCACGTAAATGTAGGTGGAAGGTTCATGATTCTTAAGTTAAGCAACAGAGTTTTAACTATAGGCATAAGTTCCGACTTCAGCAACTGGAGAGACGATAAACCGCCTTATATCGATAATTAATTTCTTTACATGGTCGTTTTAGCCTCAAAGACAGCCACATTCATAGTTCGTAATTACCGTATAAATTATTTTGGCTTAGTATAAAAATTAGTTCTCAAAATATAAAAACTTTTCTTCACATCAAGTTGTCTCATTTTTAGAGTTACAAGAAATTGACACTTGAGACGGCCCCGTAGTCCACCCCTCGTGGGATCGATACCGCCACTTGAGCCACTCCTACTACTGCTCGGACCACGTGCACTGCGTGTAGTCATCCGTGATGTACCGAACAAGTTTTTGGCACCGTTTGCCGGGGACTAGCAATTGAAAGTTTTGGCGTTAGTTATCAAATTCTATACAAGCGTTGACAACGTGTTCTTGATTTTATTTTTTTCAATATTTTTGATTGTTTTCTGACAATTTTGACATGACATCGTGGAACACAAAGTGGTTTAGATGGTGAATACTCACACTTTGGACGAACCTTTTCCGAATCTGGAGGACACCGACGTGGCAACATTGTAACACATGCAACATACAAGTGGTGGTCAGACGGCCATTGGAATGGCTAAGGTCTCAACGCATACTCCCTTCCCCGAGCCACTACTATGATCCTTCGTTGTTTTTGATGAATACAAAACATGCCAAATGGATTGGACTGCACAAGACCGATTAGAAGACATGTCAGCAACAACTCTTGAGCAATTCAAGAAATGAAGGAGGCAATGGCAACATTGATAAGTCGAAGAGGAGAATGCAGTTCTAAAAAGGATGAGCGTTAAAATCACGGGGAGATGATTGCCGAGGCCGGTTGTGATCATTTGCAGTGATAGTTGTGGAGATAGCCAAGAGGAATTATACAGGAAGACAAGGGTGAATTTTCGATGAAGCCCTACATTTAGAACCTCTTGAGGTCCCCGTGATGAGCTCATACTTGTAGGAAATTCGTTCGTGGGAGAAGAGATAGAGTATACCCCATTGACACTACCTGAGACATGTTGATGTTGGAGAAGAGGTATACAAGTAAGGAGGTCAATTGCATTGTAGTTTCGTAACCAAGGTGCATTGGACCCCACTCAAGCATTTTTCTACTTTGATTTGGTTGACTACATAGAAATAGAGTCTTCCGAGCTCGTGGAGAAATGTCAAGAGGAGGACCAAGTCCTATATATTCAAATTTGCCGAGCCCACATTTAATGACTTCACTTACTCGGTGACCAATAAAACGCCAAAGGCGACATCTATTGCTTGGTCCTTACAATTTTTCACCACCACCCCTGAGCATAAGAGGAAATTAGAGAAGAAATTAGGGGTGAGATTCATATACTCAAGGCGGAGGAAAAAGTGGTGAAACGTAATGCGTCGTGCCGCGACGTAAAATTAGGGCGAGTCATTGGGGAGGGTAACCCAAGGATACCAGGGGTACCATTTTGAATTCTTTGTATTTTTATTGATTTAATATTTATGATTTCATCTTTCGTTGTTTTTGGTGGAAAGGCCGATGGAGGGAAGTCTCAAGACTCGTGAAGGAGGAAGCTAACAAGTGTGGAAGAGAAAGTGTGGGTGAACACCCACTCGTGCAAATTTGAAACGTAGCACGTCGGTGGGCTAGGCCTAAGCAAGATCAGGAGTATTTCTCACCCTCTTAAAATGTTAAGTTGATGTTATGGGGACATAGCATGATGCAAGTGTGGGGTGAGGAAAATTTTAAAATTCCCTTGTGTTTAACTACTTGTGGAATGACGCGTGTGAAAATAATTGAAAAAAAATAATAAAAAATAAAAATCAATAAATATTCATGTATGCGTTGAAGCCTATGAATTCTAACCAACTTTTGTATTGTGAGAGATGAATTTCATGTTGAACGGAGGGCAAAAATTACAAAGGATCGCAGCGAAAAAATCGAGGTGAGAATAAAAATAAAAGGTGGCAAAAACAAAGTTGAGCTCACAAGGTTAGTTCGTGTCACGTGAGGAGAGGGCCTCTGCGTTATCCTATGTGACACGTTGAAGGCAATTCTCGGGAATTTTACAAATTTTAATGCCTACGCCTCCGTAACGAGGTGCCCGCAATTCTCCGCAGGACACGCGAAAGCCATTATGGAATTTTAAGAAATTTGAATGCCGGGCGCTGAGAGTTCGTGTCACGGAGAGGTGCTCCGCGTTACCCTCCGTGACACGTGTTGTGAGGTGGTGTTATTCGCGTTGGGCTCACCTGGGAATCTGCCAAAACCCTTCTTTAACTCCAAATCCCCTAATTTTTCCCCATTTTTCACTCCTCCGCGACAAACACCCAAAATCCCCCCTTCCAACGTGGTACCTGACCTGCACAAGTTTTCTTCAACTTTTCTTCATATCATCGAAGCTAAGGTATGTTTTCTAACTTCATCTCCATTCTTGTCAAATTTTTCGATTTTGAGCATGATAGAGAAGTAACCCTTACCCTAAGTATAAATTTAGCTTAAATTCATTTAAGTTATGGTTGATTGATGTTCGTAGGATCGTTGTGATTATATGAACGTGATAATTACATGCTTGATCGAATTTTGTTGTGAAATTGTAGCTAGGGTTGGGTTGTGAATACGAAGAAATTGAATTGAGGTTAAAATGTGAAAAATTGTTGGGTTGTGCATGTTGGGTGAGGTGAATTGTAATGTGCTTAACGTTATTATGCTAAAGAAGCGTTGAATTTGCGTGGGAACGAAGTGTTGAAATTGAATGGAATTATCAAATCACATAGAAATTGGGGAATTGCTTAGGTTGAGTTGATAGAATTGTTTTTTTCTTTTTTTTTCTCGCTAAGTGCTATGTCATGAAATGTGAGCGATGGTAATGTTGGGATTAGCTGTACGAAGTCTGAGTAGTACATAGAGGTTATACCGTCGAATCCGCTGAACGCACGAGGCATTTTTGTTGTTTTGTTGTTTTTGGTTTCTTAATTTTGTGTAAATTAGAATAAGTATGGTCTTGTCGTAATGCTGAAATTGTGGCTGAAGACTAAGTGTGGGGTGGCCTAGCCTAACCCAACCTTAGTCAAAGCTAATTTTTAAATTTAACTGACATTGGGACTCTCTGCTTTGTTTGACAGGAACAATGGCAAGCAGGCAAGACAAAGGAAAGGGCGCATCTACATCGGGCGCCGGGAGAAAGAGGATTAGACTGGGAACAGCA
>JACEIK010002202.1:167600-225442 GCA_018107945.1 Datura stramonium | reverse complement strand
TGAAATAATTTTCACAATATTATGACAATAAATTATTTTATAAATGTAAAAGTAAGTCGAATATTTGTGTAAAATAAATATATACATATATACATATATACATATATAAGCAGCATATTACGGCGTAGGTAGGTCAAAATTAGGTGTCAACAGCTGCCCCTTCTTTGCTCGGGAATGAAGGATGAATTGTCGAGCAAAGAACGTTGACTTAGTAGCCAATTTTTCCCGATCGAAGGAAAAAATTCGGTGGGGCCGGATGAAAGGAGATGGGGTTGTGAAGATGTTGTGACCGAGACTTTAGTATCAAGTCGCCTACATATCTCGGGTCTCACGAGAATCAGGCCGCGTGTAGTTCTGGATTTAGGGACGAACGAGATCCCTAAAAATTTACAACACGAGGCTTGAAGAAGGATGGGGTAGCACGGCTTGACATGATTTAGAGTGCATTACAAAAATAAGCAGGTGGAAATACTATTCCAAAAGAAACAAGTAGGAGGCTCTATCACTCGTAACTTGATAAGCCTTCTTCGATGTTCGTAAATAACTAAAGCATGTGCATCGAATACTTCGAAAAATAAACAGATGCAAGTTCCTTTAGACAATGGGAAGTTTGTTTAGGGATAACGGATGATGTCTCTAAACCGTGATGTCTTGGGCCATGATAAGCAAAATAAATTTCTTAAGCCATGAATGATGTCGCGAGCCATGAAAAATAGCGCCTTTAGACTATGACGCCTTAGGAGCATGATAGCGGAAAATAAATTCCCTAGGTGTAAATGTTATGCGCAGGCCATGAAGATGACGCCTTTAGACTATGACGCCTTAGGAGCATGATAAGCAGAAAATATCAAAATTCCCTAGATAGCGAAATGATGTGCAGGAGCCATGAAGATGACGCCTTTAGACTATGGCCTTCAGGAGCAGCAATGGAAGAAAATAAATTCCTAGGCCATGAAATGATGTCTGCAAGAGCCATGAAGATGGCCTTTTGTTTATGGTGTAGAACATGTGGAAAATGATTCCCTGACCATGAAATGATGTCTGCGAGCCATGAAGATGGCAGCCTTTGAACTATGACGTACCAAAGACAAACAAGAGAAAAATGAAATTCCTAGACATGAAACCAATTAATACTTGAGGCCATGAAAAATGACGCTTGCTTTAGACTATGGCGCCTTAGGAGCATGATAAGTTGTATAAGGAAATAAATCCTCAGGCTATGATATGATGTCCACAGGCCATGAAGCTTGATGCCTTTAGACTATGATGAGGAAGAAATGCTAATTTAAAGAATAAATTTATGAGAGCCTCAATAATTCTTCGAGAGCTACTGGTTTATTCAGACCAAATGCAAATATAAATGAATATCAAGGGCTCAAATGCATATGTGAAACGTATATCACAGGCTCAAATGTATATAAAGGCTCAAATGCATATGTAAAATGTACATCCGGGCTCAAATGCATATATGAATGTATCAAGGGCTCAAATGCATACGTAAGTAAATCCGGGCTCAAATGCATCGTAAAAGTATATCCAGGCTTAAATACATATATAAAAGTAAATTTGGGCTCAAATGCATATCGGGGGCTCAAATGCATACGTAAAAGTAATTCGGGCTCAAATGCTTCTTAGCTAAATTCGGGCTCAAATGCATACGTAAAAATAATTCGGACTCAAATGCATATCAAATGTAAATCGGGCTCAAATGCATACGTAAAGTAATTCGGGCTCAAATGCATACGTAAGAAATTGGGCTCAAATGCATACGTAAAAGTATATCAGGGCTCAAATGTAGCATATCACGAGCTCGTATGTATGTATATGGGGCTCCTTATGCATGTATATCGGGCTCATATGCAAATTCGGGCTTAAATGCAAATAGGGGGCTCAGATGCATAGTCGAATGTAAACCACGGGCTCAAATGCATATATGAAATGTATATCAGGCTAAAATGAATATATAGATGTATATCACGGGCTTAAAACGCGAATATAGGCTTCAAAAGTGGAAAAATAAATAGTGATGGGGCGGGTAACTAACACAACGTATAGACTTCGAGAACAAATTGTAGCTTAGATAATTTGGTAGGGTAGTGCTTTACCCAAAAACGACACTTAAAACGATAGGACCATGCTTAGCCCTTGCGTGCTTGGATAAAGGTTAAAAGTAGCAGAGAGTGGCATAAGAATGAGAGTAGCATGATGATAAAAGGTTAAAAGTAGCGAGAGAGTGGCATAAGAATAACAAAGTGTGGGAACAAAAAGTAGCATGATAGTAACTCGATTCAATATTGTATGAGAAGAAGGCATAATGGTAGCCTGCAATCTTCAAAAAAACTGGATAAAATGATTAGTAAATAAGCGTGAGAAGTAACTAAACGATTAGCTCAAATAAATTTGATACGAAAACGCTTAATTCGATCAAAATTTAGAGGCCAATCATTAGCCTTTTTAAAAAAAGCAGGTAGTGCTTAACGTTAAAAATGATTAGTCCTAAAAAATTTAGGGTAATGCTTAACCACTAGGATAATGCTTAGCCCTTGAAAATAAAATTAGAATGGTGTAGACACTAGGACAAATATTATACTGAAACAAGTTCCCAAGGTGAAAACGCCCTAGGACATAACTTAAACCTTGAAAATAAAATTTAGGAGTAACGCTTAACCTAGGACAACGCTTAGCACTTGGAAATAAAATTTAGGGTACTGCTTAACTCATAGGACAACGCTTAGCCCTTGAAAATAAAATTTAGGGTAACTCTTAACCTAGGACAACGCTTAGCACTTGGAAATAAAATTTAGGGTACTGCTTAACTCATAGGACAACGCTTAGCCCTTGAAAAAAATTTAGAATTAACTTAACCCTAGGACAGCAGCAGCCCTTGAAAATTTAGGGTAATGCTTAACCTAGGACAATGCTTAGCCCTTGAAAGTAAATTGGGGGTAGTGCTTAACCTAGGACAATGCTTAGCCCTTGAAAAATAAAATTTAGGGTAGCTCTTAACCTAGGACAGCTTAGGACAGAAAGAAAAGGAAATTTAGGGTAGCACTCTTAACCTAGGACAACTTAGCCCTTGAAAAATTTAGGGTAATGCTTACCCTAGGACAGCCCTTGAAAGTAAAATTCCAGGGTAGTGCTTAACCTAGGACAATGTAGCCCTTGAAAATTTTTAGGGTAGTGCTTAACCCTAGTACAACGCTTGTGCAGAAAGAAAATTTTAGGGTAGTGCTTAGCCTAGGACAATGCTTAGCCCTCAAAGAAAAATTTAGGGTAATGCTTACCCTAGTATCAACATATTAATACTTAGTTTCAAATAAAGAGCGTTCGGCTTCGAGTAACTTACTAAGAGGGTAGCGCTTAACCCGTTTGTGGACAACTTCAAGGAGCTTAACGTTGCAGTTGATGTATAGCATGATTGCAAATTTGGTACCTGTTGCATCCTTTATTTGTCCATTGCCATCCCGATCTCTTGATGATCAGATTGTATGTCACATCCTTTTTGGGAATCGGCTCTTTGGCTTGGCGAGCCTTGATGAAATTTACGCGATGTAGAACATGACTAGACTTCTATTGCAAATGACGCAAAAATTGTGAATTTTGAGATCCTTTCAAATGCTGCCCAGTTGGTAAGGAAAGAAAGGAAATTTTATTAAGATATAGACCGAACCCCGTGGGCGCCTCACGTATCCCTCTTAAACGGGAGTCGGGTCAACGTAGTTCGAATTTACCTAAGTGATGGGTGGTGGACGATCTCGATATAAATGGGGTTTAGGGTATGATCTCTTGAGGTGTAAGACATGTTGGATGTGACTGTAGGAGGTAAATAATGAAACATGGCGGGTGATCTTTGTGGTATGATTTAATTTGAAGGGGTTGCATAGGCATTATGCGAATGTTGAATATGATTTTGAGAAAAACGAATGAGTTATTAGAATTGTTTGAGGATATGAGGCTGAGTAGAAGCATTAATCTCAGTCCGGTTGTTCTAACGAAGTTTATAAAGTTTTCTTGATTGAGCGTATTACAAGCTCGAGATAATTTGCCTTGGAACTTTGGTGAATCGACAGCGAGAAAGGTATGGCGGACGGTTATGCACAAATCAACCTTTAGGAAGGGGATTAATCAAGATAAACAATAAACAACAACAAAAATAATAATAATGATAATAAAATTCGTAAAAAAAAATTCAAGCATGACATGTTGTAGATGAAAGTAACATATTACTACGCTTCACATTGTAAATAAAGATTAAACACATTAATACGTTATCCTAATTTGGGGACCTCTTTTGTGCGGAGGTAGGCCTAGCGCATTTTGAAATCAATTCTAATGTATCATTCCATTTGCTCCATAAACAAATTATTGCTACATTTACATAATAAGATATTTTAAGAAGATAAAAATTACAAAAACGGTAAAGCTATAGCATAAATGGAAATGTTCTTCCATCTTTGGTCTCTTCTATGCATATACCACGCGGATGAGTGTTCGACAACCTGCATAATGAAAGGTTAGTTTTATCTATCCCAACCAAGGAGCAAATGGTCTACATTTTAGATAAATTGATTTTCTCAAATAGGAATGCAAAAAGATATGACAATGACCTTTTCGAGATTGTAAATCTCTTGAGACTTTGGGCAAGTTTTCTATTTAATCTTGACGTACCATGGACGTCACGATTTTCTAAGTTTAGAAAATGATGTGCATGCCTTACTAAGGGCATTACATGTGGTCAAGTTCTAGGGCAAGAGTGGTTATGACGCGGTTCCCTCGAGCGGACAACTCAAAGTGAGAAGCTTATGACCGTCGACGCACCTGATCGACCAAATCATAAGACAATCCCGGTGTTTAAAATGGTGAACAGCCGTGAAACAACACAACCGTTATTGTGTGTGTGAAAGTGTAGAAATTCCCAAGTGGGGGAAATATGACGAGCGATAACTGTTAATAAATAAAAATTACAACACATTTTCCAAATAATTGTCAAATATTACAATCATGGAAAATAAATAATAATTAGTAATTAGAAAACAAAAAAAAACGTTAATAACTTCATATAAAGATAATATAAAGCAAATAAAAATTGATAAAAATAAGTGATGATAAAAATATAAACCCAACAATTAAAGAAAACCCCATTTAATGAATACGTAATGGTCAAAGCCTAAAAACTCCGAGCGGAGTCGCCATGTTGTCGCGCCCCATTTTCCCTCGCGAAAGCGGGACCCAGCATGTGATGTCTCTTAAAGGTTTTAAAAGAAGTCGCCACTAACGAATTAGGTGCGTTAGGGCACACGTTCTAACCTAAGCTTTATTTCCTAGGTAAGCAGTCGGGTAAAGGGCTTTAATTACCTCGAAAGGAAGGTGTTAGGCACCCCACGAGTCCACAAAAATGTTCCGGCCATTACTCATTAAATTGGGGATTTATCTAAGTGATCAAATAACATTTTTAGCTTATATTACAATAATTAAACTAAATAATCAAAGACAAACAAGTAGAATGAGATTTAGGCAAAAATAGAATCTAAAAGAAAATAAATAAAAAGACGAACAATAAAATGAGACAAATAATTAAAACCAAATAAATAATTATTTTAATTGTGGGGCGAACCTCATAGGCGCCTACGTATCCTGAAGGAAATCAGGCGAACGTAGTTCTACCTTATTTTAACCTAACGGGATCTCCCGTCAAACTAAAATAATATTTCATAACTATTGAGTTATTCATTTTATTCGGCGGAGCACAGTTATCATTTCCCACTACCCACCTAATTAATTTAATTGTGGCAAACGTTTCTAAGTGGAAAAGACTAACGTCTTAGTATGTGCCTACCCGTCCCAATCCTAATGTCCAAGAGGCATTGGACAACTATTTTGGATTTTGGTTCACAAAATCTTAAGGCTTTGAAAAAAGCGTTATCGTCAAAAACAAGCACATAATAATTAAATCAAATAGCAAATATATTTTCAAATATGCCTCCATGATTTTGGGTATGAGAATAAATCACCTACATACATGATTTCAAGTGAAAAAGGGCAGACTTGTGTATACGGCACATAATAAAACTTGTTAGACACAATATATAATTTAAATAAATCAATATAAGATTCTGCAGACGCTTTGAAATTTACTGAATAAACCCATTTCATGTCAAAAGGATTAACATTTATGCCAATATTTTATTTACATGATCATACCAATTTATGACAAATAAATTAAGATTGACTTAATAGCGAGGTTTATCGATGCAAATAATAAGATACTTATGGATATAATTAATGATTTACTATCAACAGTGCTTGATACATAAGGTGAGTTTTAACACGTATCACAAGCAATCCCTATAGGCAGATTCGCAAAGTTTAAACATAAGTCATGCTTTGAATAAAATTAATTTACTTTCTATAAACATGATTTCTAGTGGTGATAATTAATCTCCTATTAACCATATAAGATGATATCTACATTACGGATATTATTTAATTTCTACGGGCATGATTTCTAAAAGAATTGTGCCTTGTTGTTATTTAGGGCAAGATTACTAAAATAATAAACATAAACACTTACTTAAATTTGAATTATTTAAGACCTATAGGCATGATTTTTATGTGTTTGTTAATCCTATAGGCATGCTTTCTAAGCAGAATGAAGTAGTCAATAAAGCGGTAAATAAATATAAGACCCCCACCCCCATAGGCCCCTTTCCACTATTATGAGAGTTTATTACAATTATTACAACTAAAGAGAGATAAAATTAAAATAAAATAAATGACGCATAAATAAAACGGATAACGTTAGATAATTTCCATAGTACCCTAGCGCCATAGAAACTCTCACGGAAGATCCGAAATAAAATGATACTTTGCTTAAAGATTAGTACAATAATGGATACAAAACAATAATCTCGTAGTCTCAACCACGTATTTAGCAAGACCATGTCAAAGCATATAAATCATGACAGAGAAAGATCAATCAAAGAGAATGGCGACGATGCAAATGTCATATTAAAAGATAAACAAACTAACCAACAAATGCCAAAATCGAACAAAAATTAACAGATTAAAAGTAATAAATCACCTTGAGTGATACCGGTCCTCAACACATCAAGATCACAGAATCTCATGATTCGGCCGTGCTTGTATTGAGGAGGGATAGAGGGGTTTTGGGAATGAGAGCAGAAATAGTAGAGGATTACTTAATGCAGTAGCAGGAGGAATAATAAAGTCAAGGTGACTGTTCAATGGATGCTAGAAAGTAAAGCCATATCCAAAAATAAAAAGAAAAACGAGTTGTATATCTCAAAAAATAAATTCGAGTCCTCACCTCTTACTAGAGAATTAGTCATGTTTATATATACCAAAATAATACCAAAGAGGACTATTAAAGGGAAGATATGCCAAAAAAGATCAATCAAGGGAACACTATTCCTTAATTAGTAGGTATATGAAATCAATTTAGTCAAACCAATCAAAGCTTACCATAAACAAATATTGAATCAATTAAGGAGAGATGTGAGTTAAATAAAGTAGGTATTACCATAGATAGACAAATACTATGATTTAGTAGAATTAGTCTATGATTACTTATACAAAAAAAGTAGTCATAGTAATTTAAGGAAAACAAGATAGAAAGAACCGATTAGCGGTATGAGCAGTTAGGGATTACCCAAACACATCAAAAATCAAACTGCCTATATTCAGCAAGTCATTTCCATAGAGGAAGGATTTTACATTACCATATTTACCAAAACAGTTAAGTATTCAAATAGTAATAGACAAATTTTCATAAAATTAACTACACTATATCGCACTTATCGGTATGTCTTGTTACTAAGTTTTATTATTATTGTGGTATGCTGAATTTTATAAGGACCTAAAAGAATGTTAATAACAATTTAATTATGCGCTTACAAAACTAAATTATTTTAGATTACAATGAATAATTATTCAACTTAACTTGTGAAGCATTTGAGATAGTGATAATGTTTTAATCAACACAAAATATGTATTAAAATAAATTAATAAACTATTGAATATCTGAATGTTCATAGATCAATATTTATGTAACCGGCTCGCACAATTGTAAAACTCCGCGAGTATCTGTGCAATTGTAAAGCTTCGAAGCTACACACAGGTAAATATGGCTATTAATTCAAAATTCATATGTCCTCATGAGTTTTTGCAAGAAGGTTCAAAGTAAATAGGAAAAGAGGAAGAGTGTCACTGGCTTTTGCAAACTAAAGATTCTGAGATTTGATGGAAATTATCTTGTGACATCAAACCATCGTCAGCAGCAGTGATACACATACGTACGATGAAACGCCATAAATAATTATTTCACAAGATATTCAACTAGACTAGGGCATGACATGAACAGAAATTGCATGTGTCCCCAGAACATTCATGATATTTCAAGGCACACACAAGTAACATTTTAGACAAACATGAGGCGGAGACATAGTTAATTAAAGATTTAAGTTAAGAAAATAAGCAGATAGGAGGAAGAAGACTTCAATTGAAAAATGGGACCACGGACAGGTCACGAGGTCTTTCCAAAATCGATGTTGCTTGACCTACCGATATCAGGCCTGCCACTTTATGGTGGCGAGGTACATGATCGGAGAAGAGAAAAAAACGATGAGGGCGGGGGGATGCGGTAGTTGCGAGAGCGGTTTTCCAACCAACAATGACCGGATTTTTGCCGCTCGACAGTGAGGAATGGTGCGCAGCGGTGGTGGCCGGAGGGTGATTGGTTGCTACATTTTCCGGTGGCCGGCTTGTCGGACAGTGAGAGGAGAGAAGAGGAAGATGGTTGCATATGGTCGTTGGGAAGAGGGAGATGGGCACGACGGGTGTTTGGCGGTGGCTTGTCGCCGGTGAGGAGAGGTGAGGGAAGGGTAGGTGGTGCGGTGGAGTTTCACTTAGGGAAAATGGAGGAGAAAGAGGCGATCGGTTGGGTTTGGTTTTGGTCGAGGTGGTTTACGTGTTTTTGCCAGTGGGATGGAATGGCCAGGCGCGGGCATTGTGTGGTGTTGTGACGGAGGGTGGTCGGCGAGAGACGCGTGTAGAAGGGAAAGGAGGCTGCTAGGGTAGTGCGGCAGATTACCTGCCGGGAAAAAGAATGGAGTAGAGAGGAGGAAGGTTGCGGCGTTAATGGAGGTTGGTGGCCGGTGTGAGGGGAAGAACAAAGGGAATGGAGAGAGGTGTGTCTTTGCTGTGTGAGGTTGGTTCGTCGTCGGAAAAAATGAGAAGGGAACGGAGAGGGAGAGGGAGATAAGGAGGGTGGCGTCGCTTTATTTGGTTAGGTAATTTGGTGCAGCCGGTGGAGACCGTCGGAGGGGAGAAGAGGTAGAGAGGGAGAGGTGGCTGCTCTAGAGGGAGAATGGGAATGAGAAAAGTGATTGGAGTTTTGAGGGGTTAGGAATAGGAAAAAAAAAAAAAGGTTTTAATTTAAAACCGTTGAATTAAATGAGATGGAGGCTGAGATTAATTTGAGTGTAATCCGGGTCGGGTTGTGGGTCGTCCGGATTGGCAAATTGGGTTGAATCAAATGGATGGCTGAAATTGAATTTAAATAATAGCCAAAATTGATCAAAAGTGGCTAAAATTGACATAAATTGAATAGAAAGTGGCCAAGATTTGAAATAAATTGAATGAATTGAATAGCAAGTGGCTAGAAATTAAATAGAATTTGGAGGAAAGTGAATTTGTTGCTATTAAATTAATAAATTTACTACATTTGCATAAGTAAATAATGAATAATAAAAATAGTTTTAAATTATATCTAAATATTTTTAATTTTTTTAATTTTTTTAATTTTTTTAATTTTTTTATCTTTTTTGATTTTTTTAATATTTTTAATTTTTGAAAATTTTAATTTATAGTGTTTTTTTTTATTTTTTTAGTTTTTTAAAATTATATTATTAACATAAATAATTTATAAATTCGAATAATATTATTAGTCAAATAAATTTGTAAAATTATGTAAATAGTTTATTAAATATATATATATATATATATATATATATATATATATATATATATATATATATATATATTTCAAGATAAGGCGCATATTAAAACAAAATATATTATATACGGGCGTAATTATTTGATATCAAAACTTACAATTAATATGAGTCATATATATGTAACTTGAAATAATTTTCACAATATTATGACAATAAATTATTTTATAAATGTAAAAGTAAGTCAGATATTTGTGTAAAATAAATATAACGCCATATACATATAAGCGACATATTACGGCGTACGTAGGTCAAAATTGGGTGTCAACACCTATAATAGTTGAATTTTGCCAATTATAAATAAGTACTGAGAATTGTCTATAAATATGAATCCATAAAATCAACACTAATTGCAGTAACTTGTAAATTTTAGAGAAAAACTTGCATAATTACTAGAAAATTAGAAATTAAACGAAGAAAAGAAGACTACAATAATAGTGATTACATATACACTATACATGCCTTAGCTACAAGAAAAAAATACAAAACCCAATAAATGAATTTTTAACAAGAACAGTGATACAAACATATGCAAAACATGTAGAACAATTATTTTCACAGAATATTTCTCCATGTGAAACAAAATCGCAAAAATATTTAGAGCGTTTCTCGGTATTCTAAAACACAAGTAGTAATTGAAATATTTTTGAATGAGCATATTGTTAGCATATTAAAATTTCTTTTCTTTTAAGATCGAGTCAGGAAATAAAAAGATAGGAAAAACATCAAAATACACAAAACATCAAACTATGGAGACGGATCTATAAGGATCTATTCGGAATCAAAACTTGCATTTGTTCCCAGAAGATGGGTCGGTAGACAGTAGTCGGGAAAAAGATGGAGGGTGTGGTGGTGGTGATGGGCTGAGCCGTGCAAAGGAAGGGAAGGAAAAGAGGGATATCCAGATAGCAGCGAGTGCAGTGGTCCAACGACGGAGAGGGAGGAGATCTGGTGGTGTTGGGTGAGAACATAAGAGAGAGGAAGGGCGGGACTGTTGTTTGTGTTTTACCAATTCCGGTGACTTGCCGGAAATAATGGTGGATGTAGAGAATATGGCAGTTGTGGTGTTATTTTGGGGTTGTTGGTTTTTACAGGGAGATGGAATGAAGCGGGGTGCGATTTTGTCTTAGGAGTTCATGGGGGAATGGGTGCGGTGTCCCGCATGAAGGAGAATGGCAAAGAGAGAGAGAACTTGGGTAAGATGTTCAGCGGAAGGGAAAAATGGAAATCATTAGGGTTTGGGGTATTATGATAAATATGGGAAGTGGGTTAGGGTTTGATCTCAATAGTCGGTTGAATGGAACGAATGGATGAGATTTGATTTAGGATGGATGTGTCGGTTACTGGTATATCCACGGGTCACGGATTGGGCTAATGGGTAGGAAGTCAATTGAATATAGTTGGATTTTAAAATTTTGATAAAAATTGGTTAAAAGTGAATTTAAATGGAAAAATGGCTAACTCTTAAATAAATTGGAAGAAATTTAAAATAATTGCTATATAGTAAATAAAATATTATACTTGTAAATAATTTAATAAGGAGATAACATAATAGTTTAATTTATAATAAAAGATACAAATATTATTATTAATATAAATAATTTATAAAATTTGAGTATACAAATATTATTATATAAAGTTTATGTCATTTAAGTAAATTTATATATTTTAAAATAAAAGCTAGTTTTAATTTGAAACTATATATGCGTATATACTAGTACGCAATATACTATATACGATAACATTCGAGAAATTAATAAGTGAAACTAAATGTAACTAAACACTTTAAAATTATAATTTGGAACAATTGTGCAAAATTTAAGAGTTATGATAATTAATTATCAAAATATTATTAATGTGAACTAAATAATTACGTAAAAAGATAATTTGTTAAAATATGCTTATATGAGAAATGTATACGGGGCGTAGGGAGGTCAAAATTAGGTGTCAACAACTTTTTCTTCTTTGCTCTCGGGAATGAAGGATGAATTATCAAGCAATGAGCATTGACTTAGTAGCTAATTTTGTTTGATCGAGGAATGATCGATGGGGCTGGACGAAGAGGAAATAAAAGTTTTTAAAATATCATGGTCGAGACTTCGGTATCAAGTGGCCCATATCTCGGGTTTCATGAGAATCGGGCCGCGTGTAGTTCTAGTTATGGACGAGAAATCCTAAAAAGAAATTGATAATACGAGAAGCAGATAAATATGGAGGAAGCACAAATTGACAAGATTTAGAATGGCTTGAAAAATGTAATGATAGGAATATGGCTCAAATTAATGCGAAAAAATAAGGACAAGTCGGGAAATTAAAGCACGATGTGTCCTCACTTGTAGCTCATTCAGCTTCGGCATTCGCGTAAACAAAATAAGTAGGCATAGGCATCCAACACTCCATAAAATAAGTCAACATAAAAATTTAAACATGATGCAGGTTTCCTTTAGACAATGAGAGTTCGCTTAGAGACAATAAACATGGCGTCTCTAAGCCATGATGTCTTGGGCCATGATATACAAATAAATCCTTTTAGGCTATGAGAGAAATGACGTGCAGGGGCCATAGAAAAATGATTCCTTTAGTCTCTGACGCCTTAGGAGCATGATAAGCAGAAATTAAATCCTTAGGGCATAAAATGATGTCTGCGGGCCATGAAAATAACACCTTTAGACTATGACGCCTTAGGAGCATGATCTTCGGGAAATTAAAATCCTCGGGCCATGGAATGATGTCCATGGGCCATGAAACTTGTGCCTTTAAATCATGACGCTTTCGAATGAGTAGAAGAATGATTAATTTGCGAAGGTAAAATTATTTGAGAACCTAAGTAACTCAATTGGTAGCTACGGTTTATTTGGGATCAATGTAGATAAATCATAGGGTTCGAGATGCAAATAATGGGCTTGAATGCATAAATGGGCTCAACTTGTAATACGAGGCTCAAAATACATATAACGGGCTCATCATGTATATCACGGGCTCAAATTATATTACGGGCTCAAAATACAAACACGGGCTCAAATGGATACCACGGGATGAATGTATACCACAGGCTCGAATGTATATCACGGGCTCAAAAAATATATATCAATGGCTCAAAATGCAATATGGGCTCTGCAAATGCGGGCTCAAAATGCGGTCACGGGCTCAAATATATATAATGAAATCCAGTCTGAGGCTCAAATATATATATAAAAATGTAAATACGGGCTCAAATGTATATCGAAATGTAAATATGGGTTCAAATGTATATCGAAATGCAAATACGGGCTTAGAATGCGTATAACCGGCTCAAAATACAAATATGGGCTCAAATGTAAATCATAGGGCTCTTAACAAAGAAAGATAATAATAGGGATGCAAAATACTCCAGTAGTGGGCTTGTGGCCCAGCAAGAAATGGTAGAGTGACTTAGCTCTATGTCGCTTTTGTGAACAAGATGTCCTCCATTATTGCCTTTTCCACTTTGCTGCCACGTACTCAAGAAAAAATTATTAGTTTGTAAAGGGGAGATTTGATCTTTACATATTTGTTTGTCTTCCTCCTTTACGCCTAGATACACCTGTTGTTGAATTCCGTCCGGTATACGCTGGGCTCAGGGTTAAAATAAAAGGCATATTTTGAAAATAATTTAGTAAAAGTAAAAGTACTTAGGCGCATGAAAAACTAGTTAAATCCTAGGCCATGACATATTCTAAAACCATACAACGTTCTTTTGGAGGTAATCCCTTGTTTCGACAATCCTAATGAAATTTTGAGATCCCTCTCAAAATTTCTGCTCCGATAGAACATGGTGTAGACTCTCTTAATTCTGCCCCAATTCCAAACTTAACAAAAAAGGGAAAGAGGAGATTTTATTAAGATATAGACCGAGTCCCACAGGACGCCTACGTATCCCTCTTAAATAGAATCGGGTCCAACGTAGTTTAGGCTTACAAAGCAAAACATAAAAAGTAAACTCCAATTCTAAATATAATATCTCTTAACAATGTACGAATTGATAGGCTTGGACCAAATTTCACCGTCCATCTGCTTTAAAGTAAGTGCTCCTCTGTCGGCACTCACGGGGACCATATAAAGGACCCTACAGTTAGTAAGAGAACTTTCCTTTAGCTTCATCTTTGTCACAACCCGAAGGCAAGGCCTGGATCATAGACACCGGACAGGACTGGCGAGACCCTCGGTCGACCCATGGAATAAGCATACAACTAACTTATTCCAATATTGAAGAAAACATGAATTTAATCTCGGCGGAAGTCTAAAATAGCATCACATCGAATAACTCACGAAGCTACACATACGTAAAGTACGAAAAGCCTCTAGTCTGGATGAGTTGATGGGACAAGACCCCAACTAACTCAATAATACTGAAACTGAAAATACGTAAGGAATTGAATGTCTAGCCCTCGAAGGATGAGGACTCACTTAATCAAGTAGAAGCTAACTCTGTCAATTGACTACACACGAGTGAGCACAGGAGAGTGAGCCTGTCTATTATGAAATGATACAACATAGAAAGTATGCTGATAGGTGCGTGGAATGTCGAGTATGCAATTAAGTAAAACCGCTCAAGTAAAGTAAATAATTTAAAACATTTTGTACATATCATAAGCTTTCAAATATGAAGGCTATATGCATTTTACGAAATGATAATCTTATCATAACATGACCATGCATAGCTTTATAACATCATAGTGACTCAAATGCCTCAAGCTGAAACATAACATTTATTTTAAAAGATGAACAATGAGTCAAACCTTACTTTTAGGCAGCCATGAGTGAAAAGTAATCACTATGAGTAATGAATATGCAAATCAAAATAGTATAGACAATGGAGACTTGTCACTTAATCGACATACCATGATAGAGCTTATGTGGTCCAAACTATCACACTCAAGTGGCGAGCGTCCAAAATCTTTTCAGGGCTAAGGGCTACCATGATATCGATATCAAGCTCAAAGGGCCGTCAGTCAGGATAGCTCACAAGGGAGGTCCCAATAATATAATAGTATCCAACCTATATTGAGCGCGTAGTTACGGGGCATGAGGTGATCGACCCTTAATCCAATCGGTGCTAGACTCTTCTCCCAAAAACATGCAATGCTCTACATCGTATATAACGAAGCTCAACATCGTCCTATTCACTAAGTTCAACATTGTCTAATAGTAGCTCAATATAAGATCATGCATGACTCAACATCGTGATGAAGCTCAACATTGTTTATTGACAAAGCTCATTAATGAAATCTGCATAGAAACGAAATCATATGAAAATGAAACTCAACATTGTACTTCGACAAAGCTCAATAATGACATACATCTCAGTGAATTCATGCATACGAGAAGCTTTATTTCGAAACATACCACAAGCTCAAATGTAAATTGGAGCATCTACTTCAAATCATGTGGTAAGCTATATGTAGGAATATTTAACTCAACACACCATAAGCTAGAAATTATGAAATTTGGGAGACTTCGCTACAAACAATGTGGTAAGCTTATTTCGGAAAAATCATCATTTTAAATCAACATGTGGGCATTTCCCAAAGCTTTATCAAACTTAGATCTACTAAATTCATTTTGAAAACAACATCACAATCATGGGTAGCTTTAGAAACATGTTTTTCATCATCAAATCTCATCATCATCATACATTCCTCATCAAATATTAATTGATATTTTTCCAATTTATAATATATTAAATTTCATAATTTATAAATCACAATTTGGATTGAAAATAATTTAAAATATGCCCAAGCTTCACAATTCACCAATATAAACATAATCTAATCATACTCATGTATAAAAATTGAAGAATCCTGCAATTAGGTAAACCCCATAACTTGATCATGAGAATTTCTTACACTAGATAGAGATTGGGCATAGGTCTGGAAGAAGACACCCACTTATGACCCTACATGCACAGGAATGGAGGATTCTAATACTTCTAATTGCCCAGGTGAGATTCAGTGAAACCTTCAAAACATGCTCTAAATCCTCTCTTCAAACTCTCAAGTTTGCATGCATGGAATGGAATAGCTTAGAATAGGTTTTCCCTCTTTAAACCACAGCAAATGAGCTTTAACGACGTAGCATAGGTCTTAAGAACTTAGGAATTACGGAAAAGCCTTATTAAAATCGCTGAAAATAACTGGGGGTCCCATAGGACCTAACGACTCGTCATGAGGGCCACGGCTCCTGGAATCGTTCATCGAGGTACACTTGCTTATCGAATCTCTGGGATGGTCACGGGTGACTTAACGATGTGTTGCTTATGACCATGACTTGTGGTCACCTTTATAATGTCTGCTTTGCCTTAGTATCAAATAAAACTTGCCTTATTGCTTGATCACGACTCATCCCACAAATCGTGAATTTGACCACGAATCGTGGGGTCCTTCCGTTAGGTACACTGGTTGACTTCCTCCATTTATTCTTCACCCTTACCCCACCGGTGACATGTGACTAGTGGTGGTGACCACGAAGTCGTTCCCACCTCCCCAGTGGGGACCCCATCAGTTCAATTCCTCAGACCTTCCACGAGTCACCTAAAGACTCGTAGGATCTTCTCAAGTCGTCCAGCATTTCGTCCTACAACAAGCACAATTTCCTAATTTTCCCCGTTTGACTCGAGGTATGATCCTTGGGATCGAGGATATTACAATATCTCCCCCTTGGGAACATTCATCCTCGAATGTTAGAAACTACATAGAAAACTCATAAACAAGCAATCATCATATGCAAATGCCCAGTTGTTTAAATCAAAACTGACGAAATGACTACCTCCGAAAAGAACTTCATAGTTGGCTTGAATTCGGACATCACATACATCTACCATGACATAAATCAAACTTGTGCACATGAACTTAACATGGAAACGATTGTAAATTAGGGCAAAAGCGATACCTCAAGGCGGGAAACTGAGTCGGTAGGGAACATGTGGGGGTATTTAGCCATCATAGGCCGCTGACTTACCCGCGTAGCTCCCTCAACTTGCTGGTTTCTCCATAACACCTTCACATAAGCTACTTCTTTGTTCCTCAACCTCCAAATTTGGCGATCCAAAATTGCAACTAGAATTTCCTCATAAGCGAGGCTATCTCCCACATCAACGCTTTCACGGGGGCAACTAAAGATCGATCACCCAAGCACTTTTCCAATAGCGACACATGAAACACGGGATGTATTGAAGATAAATCTGAGGGAGCCAAGTCCAACTCATACGCTACCTTACCAACGCTTCTCATAACCCGGTAGGGACAATATACTTAGGGCCCGAGTTTCCCTTTCCTTTATTGCATGACTCCTTCATGGGAGATACCTTCAAAATACCCAATCGTCTACCTCAAACTCCAAATCTCTTCTACTCACATCAGCATATGATTTCTAATGACTCTGAATGGTCTTCAACCTATCCTTATCAACTAAACCTTTACCCTGGCCTCATGAGCCGGGCTCCCGGGTCCTATCATAGGCTGCCTCGCAACCTCAAACCATCCAACTGGGTGATCTACACCTCCGCCCATAAAGAGCCTCAAACAGTTCCATCTGGATGCTGGAGTAGTAACTGTTATTATCAAGCAGAAAACTCGATTAAGGGCAAGTAGTCATCCCAACTACCTTTAAAGTTCATCACCGCAGGCTCTCAACATGTCCTCGAGTCTGGTGTATCTCACTTTGATCATCCATTTATTGATGAAAGGCTATGTTGAGCTTAACTTGAGTCCTAAGCCCTCTTTGGAAAGACCACCAAAACTGAGAGGTGAATTGGAGTACCTCGGTCTGAGATGAACAAGGGCACTCCATGAAATCAGACCAACTCCCGAATATACAATTTGGCCTAATCATTCGGCGAATCTATGGTTTTGGCCGTGGGATAGTGTGCGGCCTTGGTCAACCTATCGACCACCACCCAAATGGAATCATGATGTCGACGAGTACAAGTTAGGAATGTAATGAAATCCATATTAATATCTTCCCACTTCCAAGTGGGGATGTTAATGTCCTGAAGTATACCTCCCATCCTCTGATGCTCGACCTTCACTTGGCAGCGGTTCGGAACGCAGCTACAAATTCTGCCGATATCCTTCTTCAAGTCGTTCCACCAATATATTTCCCACAAATCTTGATACATCTTGGTGGAACCTGGATTGATAAAATACGTGGACCCATGTTCCTCATGCAATATCTGTCCCCTCAAATTATCAACATATAGAACACATAGAAGACCATGGTACATGACACCCCATCTCCCCCTTGGGAGAAGACCTCCACCTTTTGACTTCGGCGACTTCCTTGACTTTACCAACATCGGTTCGTAATCTTGCCTAGCTTTCACATCCAATACCAAGGATGATTCTGATCTGTTTTGCACAACGCCGCCTTCGGTAGAGTCGACCATTAACTCCCAACCTTGCAAGTTGAAGGACATCTTTCTTAACTCCTTCTTTCCCCCATCCACGTGGGACACACTCTCCATAGAGAGCCTACTAAGTGAATCCTCTACTACATTAGTCTTGCCCGGGTGGTAAAGGACACTCATATCATAGTCCTTTAGTAGCTCCAACCACCTCCTTTTTCGAAAATTGAGTCACCTACGCATGAACATATATTCAGCTCGCGTGATGTGAACACATCCAAGTGGACCCCATAAAAGTAATTCCGCCATATCTTCAATGCAAACACCACCACGGCCAACTCAAGATCATGGGTCTGGTAGTTCCTTTCATGAACCTTCAACTGTCTTGAGGCATAAGCTATCACTTTCCCGTATTTCCATCAACACACACCCAAGTCGATTCTTGAAGCATCTATTACCACAAAACCATCGGTACCCTCAGTGAGGTCAACACTGGTGCTGAAGAGAGTCGGGTCTTCAACTCTTGGAAGCTTTTCTCACAAGCCTCTAACCATTGAAACTTCACTTTCATCTAAGTCAACAAAGTCCAAAGATCTTTGCAATAGATGAGAAACCCTTAACAAATCTTCGGTAGTAACCGGTAAGCCCAAAATCTCCTAATATCTAATGGGTTCACCGGTTTGGGCCAATCATTTACTGCCTCAATTTTTGAGAATCTACCTTTATGCCCTCACTCGGTACCCGTGGCCCAAGAATGCTACGAGTCTAACAAAAACTTACATTTGCTAAACTTTGCATACAACAAACGATCCTTGAGGGTCTGAAGCACTACTCTCAAGTGAGCGGCATCACTCACTTCTCGCTTCAAAGTATTTGATCACGGGAAAAAATATAGGTCCGTGATACACTTCTAGCAAATGAGTCGTGTTTGCTAAAGCTATTTGATACATTTTCATGTGATTTTATATAAAAGTGAAGATATGTGCTAACCAACATGATTAGCTTTGTTTTGTAGGTTTTTGATGACTTTTAAGAACAAATTCATTAGTTGAGTGAAGTAGAGGCTTGGAGACGGAACTAACACGCAAACGTCGGCAAAGAGGAGGCTCAAAACTGACCCGCTGTGGCCGTCGACGCGTGCCACGGCGGGCGAAGTACCGCCCAGGCTGCCACTGCCGCGTTGGCAGCGTGCCAAGGCGGGGGTGGCACGCGACCATCATGATGCAACGCGCTGCCCTGGCAGCGTGCCACAGCCCGCCAACGCGGTCTTTGCGGGGAGTCGAGTTGGGGCGTTTTCGAGAGAAAGCCTCGACGTCCGGGCCGTGTCACGGAGGCAATGCTTTCAGCGTTACACTCCGTGACACGTTGCTTGTTATTAGGGACAAATTTCTACTATTATCAGCCACTTTTAAGGTTTATTTTCACATATTCGACTTGGTGGAGCAAGAACGTGGGTTACGAGCAGCATTGAGGACGAAATTTCTAGGGTTCTCTCTCTCACTTTCTTGTTCCTTTCAATTGCTTGTATGATTAACACTTGTTTTAGGATGTTTAATCCACAAATGAGTGGCTAATTCTCCTTCTTGCTGTGGTTATGAACTTTGTGTTGCAATGTAATTATTGAATTGCTGGTTTATTTTCTCTTTTCTTCATGGTTGTTCTATTTAATTCTTGTTCCTACTACATTAATTCGGCCAATGTTAGTGTAAATCCAAAAAGTCCGGTTTCACCCGAGAGGGCAAGAAATTGGAAAGTTGTGATTAATAGGATATGATCTTTTCTTGGTTCGGGAGAATTGGGAATTGATTTACCTTCGGGATAGAAATATACCCGAAAGTCGTATTAGTCAGGTGTGGAACCGGTTTCGTATTGCTAGAACTTGAATTCCTTCTTATCACGAAAATGTAGGTGGAGTTCATGATTCTTAAGTTGGGTTAAATACAGAGTTTTTTTAATCCATAGGCGATGGATTCCGACTAGCAACCGGAGAAAAGATAAACCGCGTAAATTAATAGTTCGTTTCTTCACATGTTCTTAGTAACCTCAGGCGTACTCTTATCCATAGTTAAGACTACGATTGTATAGATAGCTTAGTTTAGTACAAAATATATTTCTCAAAACAAACAACTTTTCTTTACACTGTTGTCTTCATTGTTAGAGTTTTAGTAAATTAACGCAGAAAAGGTTTCACCCAGTAGTCCGGTCCTGGGTTCGACATTCCGGTTCTTAAAAAGAGCCACTTTATTACTTGTACAACAGTACACTTGCGAGCTCATCAAGTTTTTTGGCGCCGTGCCAGGGACTGGCAATCAGTAAAAATTTATTTCTTGAGTGTTAGTTAACAGATTCTATACAAGCGTTGACAACGTGTTTTAATTTATTTTATTTTAAAAAAAGAAAAAAAATATTTTTGATTGTTTTTGGATACCCTTCTTGACATGACATCTTGGAACATTAAGATGGTGAATATTCATACTTTGATGAGTCTAGTCTGAATTTGGGGTTTCACTTGTGGCAACACTATAACACGTGTAACATGTGGTGGTCAAGATGGCCATTGGGATGGGTTTGTCCGAATGCATACTCCCATCCCCAGCCCTACTATGATCCTTGTTAGTTTTGCTGAATAGGCATGATGAAAATGAGGACTTGGGACGCCAAGCTCAGACGAAGACATGCTGAAGCAGATCTTGAGCAAGCGAGCAGCAGGGAGGTGATGGAAGCAATGAGAATTCAGCTAGCGGAGAGAATGAGAAGCTCTAAAAAGGATATGAGCTTTAAATTCACGGAGATGGTTGCTGTGGCTGAAGCTTGTGACGAATTTGAGTAACAGTTGTAGGCGATATTCAAGAGGAACTACAAGGAAGACAAGGGTGAATTGTCGGAAATGAAGCCCGACATTTAGAATTTCTTAGTGTCCCCGTGAGGAGCTCATACTTGTAGAAAATCCATTCGGGAGAAGAGATTGAGTATACACCATTTGCAAATCTTTAGGTGCAGTAGATGTTGATGCGAAGGGGAGGTATACAAGTAAGGGTCAATTGCATTACAGTTTCAAAACCAAGGTGCAGTGGACTTCACTCGAAGCATTCTCTACCTTGAGTTTGGTGGACGGCAGTGAAATAGAGTCTTCCAAGCTTGTAGAGAAATTTCTAGAGGAAGAGACCAAGCCCCGTACATTTGGAAATTTGCTGATTGTAATGGACAAAATGACTTCGCTTATAGGGCCAATAAGTGCAAAGGCAACATCCACTACTTGGTCCTTACAATTTTCACCACCACCCTAGAACATAAGAAAATTGGAAAGTGGGGGTGAGATTCATATCCTCCAGAGTGGAAGCGGGTGAAAGCATAGCTCGTCGTGCCGCGACGTAAAATTCGCCCTCTTAGGCAACCCAAGGGTACCACGGGTACCATTTTAATTTCGTGCATTTTGGCTGATTTTATTCATTTTCATCTTTTGTTGTTTTTGGTGGAAAGTTAACCTGGATGGAGAGTACGAGTACCCGTGAAGAGGAAGCTAACAAGCATGGAAGAGAGAAAAAGTGTGGGGTGAACACCCACTTGTTCAAATTTGAGTGAAAGAACGCTGTTAGGTATGCCTAAAGGCCTCGGGGAGTACTTTCCTCACCCTTTTTAAATATTAATTTGATGCTATGAGGACACTTAGCATGATTTAAGTGTGGGGTGAGGGAAATTTCAAGGAGATTTCAAATTTTTCACCAATAATAACAAATTTTTGGTGAATATAATGCTTGTGTGAAAAAAACAAAAAAAAAATAAAAAAATGGAGAAATTTGAAAAATTTTTGTGGAGTTCAAGCATGGATTCATCACCCGTTAGTTTTCTTTTCGGTTCCTTTTCCGACGGGGTCTTTGAACCGAAGAATAAAATTTTTTATTTTTATTTTTTTTATTTTTATTTTTTATTTTTTATTTTTATTTGTCTGTATATAATGTTTTTAGTCAAAGTTAGGGACTGTTTCCGAGATGGATGGATGACGTAGTCTTGAGGAAAAATTAGTCAATAGGTTTCGTTCTTTTTGTAAACTCATAGCTAATGGATGCTTGATATTCTAGTTATGTGTTATAGTGATTGTAGAGATGCAAGTATGTTTAGTATTAAAACATGTAAATGTATAACTTTGTTTGAGACACTTGGGCTCTTGAACTTGACTCGATAAGATTGAAGCTTAATTTCAAATTCTTGTGATGGGTTTGAGTAAGTCATTGAGATAATGTCTTGAATTGAGCATGTGCAATGGGTGTAAGGTTTTTGAGTATTCTGTGTTATTGTGGAATGTAGAACTTGCCTGGTGTGATTATAAAACAGGAAATGAAGGATGTAAAATTGTAGGAGATGATTTAGGCATTTCTTTGAATGAACCTAACCTTATCCTAGTTTTACCTACCTTGTAATGATAATCCTAGTCAGCCCCATTGAGCCTTGAGCCTATTCTTTGATAGCTGCAACATAAGCTGAATCCTTTCCTTTCATTTCATTAGCCTTAAATTTGATCCAGCTCCTATAGAATTGCTTAAGAAAACAAAAGTATAGGAAAGGAGTGAAAGAATGAAAAAAAGGAAAAGAGAAAGTTGTAAAAAGTGAGAAAGGTCAAAGGTGCACTTTTGTGAAAATGGTTGATTGTTAGTAAGGAGTAAGAAATAAATGAATGAAAAATAATTTATACAACTCCTTACTAATGAGCTAAAAGTGCCTAAAAGAAATGGGGGGAGCAAAGAGGAAAAATAAAACTACCAAGGATAAAGAGGCGAAATAAAGGAAGGAAGTTCACCATGAGAGTGATGTATTGAAAGCGCTTGGGAAGATGAGTACTGTGCAGTCACAATAGTACCTACCTACACTGGGTTACATTACAACCTATAAACATCTAATTGATCTTACATTCGCACATCCTCAAATTAGTGAAATAACACTAAGGAACAGCTTATGGGTCATTACATGGTACATGTGAATTCTTTGTGATGAGTGAAATTTGATTATGTTCCCACATGTTGTGATGTAAGTGTTTTTGCGTGTGATGGGGTAACTCTCTTTCCGTGAGGCACATGTTTAATGAAGGATAAAATTAGGTGGGATTTCTTAATCGGTTGAATTGTGACATGAGTTTGCTAAGATTGAGATTCGATTCTTGAGGTTGAGAAGTCTTAACATAGTTGTATTTCATAGCATGTTTTATTTTTAGCCTGTATCTTAAATAATCATCACAGCCGTAATTTGAATTATCTTGATAGATTAGCTATGTGTGAGTCTTTATTCATGAGATGTAAGGTTGTTCGAGGGGGCAGACAAGATTTTAAGTGTGGGGTTGTGATCACGGGAAAAAATATAGGTCCCGTGATAAACTTTACAACTTAAATGAGTCGTGTTTTCTAAGCTATTTGATACATTTTCATGTGATTTTATATAAAAAGTGAAGATATGTGCTAACCAACATGATTAGCTTTGTTTTGTAGGTTTTGATGACTTTTGAGGAGCAAATTCATAAGTTGGTGAAATGAGGCTTGGAGACGGAAGAAACACGCAAACGTCAGCAAAGAGGAGGCTCAAAACAGCCCGCCTGCGCGTCGGCAACGTGCCACGGCAGGCAGGCTGCTAAGACAGCCCCTGCATGATTGGCAACGTGCCACGGCAGGGTGGCACCGCGACCATCATGATGCAACGCGCTGCCCTGGCAGCGTGCCGCATACCAACGCGGCAGGGGTGCTGCCAAGTCGAGTTTCGGGGCGATTTTCAGAAAGCCTCCGCGTTCGGGCCGTGTCACGGAGGCAATGCTCCGCGTTACACTCAGTGACACGTTGCTTTATTGTCCAGGGACAAATTTCTACTATTATAAATAGCACACTTAGGTTTATTTTTACATATTCTGACTTGGTGGAGCAAGAACGTAGGTTACAGGCAACATTGAGGACGAAATTTCTAGGGTTCTTCTCTATCTCTTTCTTGTTCCTTTCAATTGCTTGTATGATTAACACTTGTTTTAGGATGTTTAATCCACAAATGAGTGGCTAATCCTTCTTGCTGAGGTTATGAACTTAGTGTTGCAATGTAATTATTGATTGCTGGTTTAATTTTCTCTTTTCTTCCATGGATTTGTTCTATTTAATTCTTGTTCTACTACATTAAATCATCGGCCAATGTTAGTGTAAATCCAAAAGTCCGTTTTCACCAGGGGAATAAGAAATTGGAATGTTGTGAATTAATAGGATATAGAATCTTTTCTTGGTTCAGGAGAATTGGGAATTGATTTACCTTCAGGATAGAAATATACCCGAAAGTCATCGTAGTCATGTGTGGAACCGGTTTCGTATTGCTAGAACTTGAATTCCTTCTTATCATAAAATGTAGGTGGAAGGTTCATGATTCTTGAGTTGGGTTAAATACGAGAGTTTTAATCCATAGGCAGTAGTTCGACAGCAACCGGAGGAAAGATAAACCAGAATTAATAGTTCGTTTCTTCACATGTTCTTCGTAACCTCGGCATGCTCTTATCCATAGTTAAGACTCAATTGTATAGATAGCTTAGTTTAGTACAAAATATATTTCTCAAAACAAACAACTTTTCTTTACCTTGTTGTCTTCATTGTTAGAGTTTTAGTAAATTAACACTTGAAAGGTTTTGCAGCTAGTCGATCCTTTTGGGTTGACATTCCGGTTCTTAAAGAGCCTTTTATTACTTATTACAACCCGTACATAGGGCTCATCAAGTATATAAGGATATCAACAATGAATACAATGACGAGCATGTCTAGATATTGCTTGAATACCACTGTTCATTAATTCGATGAGAAAATTTGCAGGGAATTGGTTAGTCAAAATACATAACAACAAATTCGTGTAGTCCTGCCGAGCCGTAGAAAGCGGTTTTAGGGATGTCCTCTCAACTCTGGTAGTGATACCGGACACAGAGATCAAACTTGGAGAAACACTTAGCACCCTGAATCAGATCAAAAAATCATTGATCCTGGGTAAAGGATACTATTCTTAATGGTGACCTTGTTTAACTATCGATGAATCAATGCACATGCGAAGGGAACCGTCCCTTCTTTCAAAAAATAATATCGGTGCGCCAGCTGGAGACTTACTCGGCAAATAAAACCATATCCTAACTTGTCCTTCAGCGATCCTTCAACTCTTTTAGCTGGTGGAGGCCATTTTGTAAGGCAAAATGGATACAGGTTGTGTGTCAGGAAGAATATCTATACCTAGAGTCAATCATGGGGAGGACACACAGCAAATCATCGGGAAGACCTCTGGTACTCGTACTCACGGCTGGGCCAGATGAGTCGAGGTCTCGGACTCAAATCCTTAACCCTAACTAAATGGTACATGCAACCCTTAGAAATGTCTTCTAACCAGTGGAAATGATAAACTATAGGAATAGTTGAACTACCCTCCATTCTAATACTGGCTCACCCAAGGAAATGCAGGCTCTGTCGGCCAAGTTTCTACAATTAATTGAGCATGGCAGCTAGCCAATCCATGCCGAGAATGACATAAATCTGACCTGGCTACAACTCTATCAAGTCTCTTGAGGGTGACCTTATGAAAGGCCAAGAGGCTGACAATCTCTATACACCCGTCTAGATATAGCTGAGTCATCTACTAGAGTATAAGCGAAGGGCTACGACAAGACATCGAGACTCCAGAAGCTCATGGATACATATGGTGGCCACAAAGACAAGGTAGCCCCGGATCTAGCAATGCATGTATCAACATTAAAAACTCTCAACATGCGGTGACTACATCTGGTGAGGCCTCCTTCTCCTAACGAGTGGCTAAGGCATAGATACATTGTGTGCCCACAATTTGTGCTAGTAGATGCCCAGTCATGCTTTGAGTATGGGGAAGGCTGATGAACTAGAAACTAGGCCTAGACTGACAGTCTGTCTGTGAAATTTGGACAATCTATAAGAATATGTTAAATTTCCTGACCATAACAAGCTCTTCAAGCCTACCAAACCTTTTGGCTTTGTGGCTCACAGGCCACATCGCGACAAGTGGGATCTTTAGATACGTAGATGCTGCTGCTCGGCCTTGAGCCTGATAGCACAAGCCTCTTTAATCATGTGGGCCTAGATGGCACACTCAATGCCGAATGTCGGGTGATGATCTACGGTAGATGTGTCGGTGCCCACCATTGGACCTCTTGAGAGAAATGTTATCCTCGGTCTTGGCCCTCTTGGCCCCTCCCTCTCCCTCGAATGTGCCACCTCCATCTGTTAGTACAACACCATGCGAGAAATCCATATCTTTGGTGAAGCACCTTGTCAAGGCTCCTTGTCCAAATACTCACACTATACCATGCCTGCCGTCGCTCACCGCGCCTCTAGTCAGGTCACTGTCCGGAGCATATTATGATAGGCGAGTGAACTCCAAGGAATACTTTAGCACTATCATCCTCCCCTGCTTCAAGTTTACAAACTCAGCTACCTTAAGCTCCCTCATCTCGAGGGAACAGAGCCGATCTAGGAGGCATCCAAGAAACTCCTCCCGCGTGTTCAGACACCTCGCTGCGACCACTGCTATCCTTCCATTACCAGAAGCAAATGTGTGCGCAACCCCTTCAACTAGTAGGAGGCCAACTCTTGCGCAATCAACACCACTCACCCTCATAACTAGGTGATCCATGACAATCTAATCAATGAAATCATACGGGTCCTTATCTGGCCAAGCTGAAACTGTGGTTTCATTCTCAAGAGGCGAACTCGCCCTTTGCTGCATTGACGTTTTGAAAACATGTAACATCCTGTGCGTTCAGCTTGAGCGGTCAAGGCTTTTCTGTGAGCATACAGATAGCAGCTCGAAACTCAGCAGCAAACGGCTCGATGCTTGAGGCTCTGAGCCGAGGTAGAGGCTGGGTGATACCTAACCCATTTCCATCCTCGTGGCCTTCACCACCTCCATTCCTCCTTCCGTTCATTCTTAGGTGCCACTGGTTTGCACAATCGCGAATAGCATGAATTAGAAGGATAGAAAAGACTTCTCATCATACGACATAGATCCTTGAAAAATGGAACATTTCCTAAACATCTTCTAACCTTTCTTTATAAATTGTGGCCCACGCTTCACACCTGAAAAGACTCTACTTAATGCGGATCTCAGACTCCCTAGGAAACTTCAAACCTATGGCTCTGATACCAAGTTTGTCACAACACGAGCAGGCGAGATCAGCTGGAGCAGGACAAAGGACCAGAGACCCCAAGTCAACCATGGAATAAACATACAACCTAACACATCTAATAAATTGAGAAAACATGATGTCTCAATCTCGGCGGAGAGTCTAAAACAAGCATCACATAAGAATAACATCCAGCTACACATACGTAAGTCTGAAAAGCCTCTAGTCTTGGATAGTTGATGAGACAAGACCCCAACTAACTCAACAATCACCCAGTGAAAATACGTCAGGAACTGAATGTCTAGCCCTCGAGGATGAGGACTCACCAATCAAGTAGAAGCTAACTTCCGTCAATCGACCCTGCGAAGTGAGCACGGATATTGGAGTCTGTATCATGAAACGATAACATAGAAAGTATGCGGTTAGTACGTGGAATGTACCGAATATGCAATGAAAGTAAAATTGTAAGTAAAGTAACTCATTTAAAACATTTCATACATATCATAAGCTTTCAAATATGAGAGGAAAGGTTACATGCATTTTCTGAAATCATAATCTTATCATGACATGACAATGCACATAACCTTATACTTTGTCATGGTGACTCAAATGACTCAAGGCTGAAACACCAACATTTATTTTAAAATCTGAACAATGAGTCAAACCTTATTTTTAGAACATGCATGAATAAATTAATCACAATGAGTAATGAATATGCAAATGCAGTTAGTATAGAAAGTGGGAGACTCGTCACTTAACCGACATACCACGATAGAGCTTACATGGTCCCAACTATCACACTCAAGTGGGCGGGCGAAAGTCCAAAATCTTTTCAGGGCTAAGGGCGCTACCATGATAGATATCAAGCTCAAAGGAGCCCAATCGGCGGAGATAGCTCACAAAAGTCCCAATAATATAATAGTATCAACCTACGTTGGCGCATAGTTCACAGGGCATTGGGTGATCGACCCTTAATCCTGATCGGTGCTAGACTCTTCTCCCAAACATGCAATGCTCTACATCGTATATAAACTCAGCATAGTCTTTGACAGAAGTTAACATCGTTTAATGGCAGAAGCTCAATATATGATCACGCCCAACTAAGCTGTATGAAATGAGCTCAACATTGTCTATTGACAAAAATCATTAATGAAATCATGCATAAAAACGACATCATATGAAAATGAAGCTCAACATTGTCCTTTGACAAAGCTTAATAATGACATACATCTCAATTATGAATTCTTGCATACGAGAAACTGTTTTAGAAACATACCACAAGCTCAAATATAAATGAACATCTACTCAAACACGTGTAAGCTATAATAGTAAGAATATTTAGCTCAACATACCATAAGCTAAATTATGAGAATTTGAACTTAGCTCCAAATGATGAAGTAGCTTATTTAGAAAATCATCATTTAAATCAACATGTGGGGCATTTCCCAAAGCTTTATCAAACTTAGATATAAATTCCATTTTGAAAACAACATCATTATCATAGGTAGCTTTAGAAACATGTTTTCATCATCAAATCTCATCATCATCATACATTCAACATCAGTCTCTTCTTTCCATAAACTTCTCATCCATGGGAATTAATTTCATAATTTAGAAATCACAATTTGGACTGAAAATAATTAAAAATCTTCCCAAACTTCACAATTCACCAATATAAACATAATATAATCATACCCATGTATAAAATTGATGAATCATGCAATTAGGTAAAAACCTCATAACTGATCATGAGAATTTCTTACACTAGATAGAGAGTGGGCATGGGTGTGGAAGAAGACACTCACTTATGACCCTACATACTATAGAATGGAGGATTCTAACACTTTCTGATTTCCTAGAGTGAGATTCCAATTGAAACCTTCAAAACATTCTCTAAATCCTCTCTTCAAACTCTCAAGTTTGCATGCATGGAATGGATTAGCTTTGAATAGGTTTTCCACCCAAAACTACGTAAAACAGGCCTTAAACCACGTAAGGGCGCGGTCTTAGAAACTTAGGAATTATTAAAAAGCCCTTACTAAAATTGCTGAAAATAGCGCGGGGGTCCCAACGAGGGACCTATTGACTCGTCATGAGGGTCCATGACTCGTGAAGTCATTCATCAGGTACACTACTTATCAGATCTCCTTGGCTCGTCACGGGTGACTTAACGATGCGTTGCTTGTGACCACGACTCGTGAGTCACTTTCCGTCATGTACACCGCCTTAGTCTCAAATAAAACTTACCACCTTGATCTGACTCGTCCCACGAATCATGGGGAATGACCATGACTCATGGTGTCCTACCATTAGGTACTGGTTGACTTCCTCTATTTATTCTTCACCCTCACCCCACGGCTGACACTGACGACTCGGTGACCAACCTTGAGTCGTTCCCGTGGGGACCCCTGTAGTTCAATTCCTCCTAGGGCCTCCCCCGAGTGCGACGGCTCGTGGGATCTTCTGCAGTCTTCTAATGACTTGTCCTGTAACTGAAGTACTGATTCCCAGTTTTTCCCCGTTTGACTCCCAGGGTCTGATCCTTGGGTTTCTGGGGTATTATAATCTTGGTAAGGAAAATCAAACTGAAACCAACTACTAGTGTGAAAAGTACAGGTTTAACTTTTCTTGTTGAAGGCTTTAGTCATCCTATTATGATAATGTTGACCATGACAGACCACATTTATCATCCTTTCATCAATAGTGCTAACTGCTCAAACCTATTTTTATTACCCATTCTACATCACTCGGTTCCGCTTCTTGAATAATCCTTGAAGGTATTTCTACCTCAAGTAGTATCCTTGCTCGATACCATACACCGGCATATAGCGTAGCTCTGTAGAAGTTCGAAGAGTGGTACGATATCGAACAAACAAAAGGCAACTTCTCATGCGAATGTCTATAATTATCGATCATCTTACGCAATATCCTCTTGATGTTCTTATTCGCGGCCTCCACGGCTGCATTCATCTATGGCCTATATGCGGTAGAATTATGATGTTTGATTTTGATGCTTTCACATGTCGCTTTCTCATCAGGTCGTTGTTTAGATTGGCACCATTATCGATAATGATGGGATTCCAGATTTTGAATCGATAAAAAAGATGGTCTCGAAAATCCATACCATTTTTTCGTGACAGACTTGGCAGAAGCAGCATCAACCCATTTAGTGAAATAGTCGGTGCAACCAAGATAAATCTATGCCCGTTAGATGTTGCAGGTTCAATGGGGCCAATGACATTTATTCCCCAAGCTGCAAATGGCCAAGGTCATCTCGTGGCATGAAGCTCGTTGGAGGAGCTCGAATCACGTTTGCATGGATTTTCACACAGAGTGACACCTTTGCACATATTTAATACAATCCTTCTCCATGATCAACCAAAAGTAGTCAGTTCTCAAAATGTTCTTCTCCAAAATGAAACCATTGATGTGAGGCCCATAAGTTCCAGCATGGATCTCCTCAATCAAATCTGTTGCCTCCTTGGCATGCACATCTCGGCAATCTAAATCGGATCCTCTTATAAAAGGATTTCTCATCTTAGGAAAAATTGATTGGCCAAGCCGAACCGTGCATTTTTGAACACTTGTAGAATGCTCAGGATAACTCCCATTCTTCTAATACCCTTGATGTCAGCATACTATGGCTACCGTCTTACTCTTCCTCAACATGAAAATAATAAGAAGGTTGCTTATGTATATGGATAGAATGGGATCAATGTGGTTCTTATCGGGATGGATCATCGAGGACAATGTAGCCGAAAATACAAATTCATTTGCACTGGAGAACATCTTAGGAACTCAATCTTGACAAACCTCTTACACATAGTTCCTCCAGCACAAACCTGGCGATCCAAAATTGCAACTGCAATTTCCTCATAATTGAGGCTATCTCCCATACCAACTCTTTCCACCGGGGCAACTAAAGATGGATCACCCAGGACTTTTTCAATGGCGACACATGGAATACAATGGGAGTGTCTTGAAGACCCTTTCGAGGGCAAATTCAACTCATACGCTACCCTTCCAACTCTTCTCATAACCCGGTAGGGACAATATAGTGGGAACTGAGTTTCCCTTTCCTTCGAAGCTGCATGACTTCCCTTCATGGGAGATACCTTTAGAAATACCAAATCATCTACCTCAAACTCCAAATCTCTTCTCGTACTAACAACATATGATTTCTGGCAGGCTACGAGCGGTTTTCAGCACATCCCTTATCAACTGAACCTTTACCACTTGGCCCCATAGACTTGGACCAGGGTCCTATCACCGTACATGTATCACCAACCTCAAAGCTATCAGATGGTGATCTCCACCTCCGCCCATAAAGAGCCTCAAAACAGTGCCATCTGGATGCTGGAGTGGTAACTATTAATATAGTAAACTCGATTAAGGGCAAGTGATCATCCAAACTACCTTTAAAGTCCATCACACAGGCACTCAACATGTCCTTGAGAGTGCGTTACATCCACTCAGAAGCTTGGCGTCCATTTGCCAGGACAGAAGGCAATCTTGAAGGCTTAACACGACCCTAATCCCTCTTTGGAAAGACCACAAGAAACTGAGAGGAGTGAACTGAGTACCTCGGTGACGAGATAATAGACAAAAGGGCACTCCATGAAGTTTAACCAACTCTCGAATATACAGGTAGCATAATCATCATTGAATCTATGGTTTGTGAGGTAGGAAGTATGCGACCTTGGTCAACTATCGACCACCACCAAAAATGGAATCATGACCGGCGTACAAGTTAGGCATGTAATGAAATCCATATTAATCTCTTCCCACTTCCAAGTGGGGATAACAATATGCCTAAAGTATTCCTCGGTCTTTGATGCTCAGCCTTCCACTTCTTTGTGATTCGAGCACTTGGCACCTAAATTCTCTAATATCCTTCTTCAAGTTGTTCCACCAATAGACTTCTCATAAATCATGGTACATCTTGGTGGCACCTAGATGGATAAAATACCTGGACCCATGTACCTCATGCAATATTTGGTCCTCAAATTATCAACATATGGAACACATAGAGAAGAACGTGGGTACCGCAGCACCCCCATCTCCCCTTGGGAAGAGCTCCACCTTTTGACTTTAAGCGACTTCCTTGACTTTACCAACATCGGATCCTCATCTTACCGAGCTTTCACATACACTACCAAAGATGATTCTGATCCATTTTGCACAACAATGCCACCATCGGTAAAGTCGACCAATCTAACTCCCAACCTCGCTAGTTGATAGACATCTGCCGCTCTCCTTCTTTCCCTCATCCCGTGGGACACACTCTCCATAGAGAGCCTACTAAGTGCATCTGCTACACATTGCCTTGCCCGGGTGGTAAAGGACACTCTATCATAGTCCTTTAGTAGCTCCAATCCCCTTATTTTCAAAGATTGATATCCTTCTGCGTGAACACATATTGCAAGCTCTTATGATACGCGAACACATCCGTGGACCCCATACAATGAATTACACCATATCTTCAATGCAAACACCACCACGGTCAACTCAAGATCACGGGTCTGGTAGTTCCTTTCATGAACCTTCAACTGTCTCAGGCATAAGCTATCGCACTTTCCCATGTTGCATCAACACGCACCCAAGTCCAATTCTTGAAGCATCAAAATACACCACAAAACCATCGGTACCCTCGAGTGAGGTCAACTTAGTCTTGAAGAGAGTCGGGTCTTCAACTCTTGGCTTTTCTCTGAGCCTCCGACCATTGAAACTTCACTTTCATGTGAGTCAACTTAGTCAAAAGAGTGCTGCAACTGAGAAACCCTCAACAAATCTCAGTAGTAACACCACTAAGCCCAAAAGCTCCTAATATCATGGGTTCACTAGTTTGGGCCAATTATTTACCACCTCGATTTTCACAAAGTCTACCTTTATGCCTCACTCGGTACCCTTGGCCAGGAATGCTAGTGTCCAACCAAAACTTACATTTATAAACTTTGCATACAACTAACGATCGCGGTCTAAAAACACTCTATTCTAAAGTGAGCAGCATGCTCTCCTCGCTCTACGAGTATATAAAATATCATTGATGAACACGATCACGAACATGTCTAGATATTCCTTGAATACCCTGTTCATCAATTCCATTAAAGCTGCTGGGGAATTGGTTAGTACAAAATACATAACAACAAATTCGTAGTGACCATACCGAGTCAGCGATTTTTAGGATGTCACTCTCCCGAACCACAGTGGTTATACCCGGACTGAGATCAATCTTGGAGAAACACTTAGCACCCTGAGCTGATCAAGCAAATCACATCGATCCTGGGTAAAGGATACCTGTTCTTAACGGCCTTGTTCAACTACAGACAAGTGTTGCATGCAAAAGGGAACCAAATCCTTCTTTCGAACAAATATCTTGGTCACCCCATGGATACTTACTCGACCAAATAAAATCCTTATCCACCAGGTCCTTCAACTGATCCTTCAACTCTTTTAGCTCAGTTGGAGCCATTCTGTAAGGCAAAAAATTGATATGGGGATTGTGTGTCCGGAAGAAGATCTATACTGAAACAATCTCGCGCTTGGGAGGACATCTACCAATCATCAAGAAAGACCTCTGGATACGGTACTCTTGTGCGAATTGAATGGTGAGTCTCGGACTCACGTCCTTAACCCTAACTAAATGGTACATGCAACCCTTAGAAATCATCTTCCTGGCTTTAAGGTAGGAACTGAATCGACCTAGGCACAACTGAACTACCCTTCCATTCCTAATCTTGTCACACGGAAATTTGAGCTCTCTTGACCAAGGTTCTACAATTAACTAAAGCATAGCATGAAAATAGCCAATCCATACTGCCGAGGCCATCAAAATCAGCCATGGCTAACTCTATCAAGTCTACTTAGGTGACCTTATGAAGGACTGAGATCGAGCAATCTCTATACACCCGTCTAGCTATAATTAAGTCACCTACTAGGTAGAGCGAGAAGGGCTGACAATACATCGGGATTGACTCCCAAAGCTACGGCTACATATGGTGTCACACAAAGATAGGGTAGCCCCTGGATGCAGCAATGCATATACATCAACACTAAAAACTCTCAACATATCGGTGACTATATCTGGTGAGGCCTCCTGCTCGACGAGTGGCTAAGGCGGAGAATGCGTGCAGTGCGCCCGCCCGGTGTGCAAGTAGATGCCTGACCATATTTGAGCGTGGGGAAGAGACTCTTGAACTAGAAGCTGGACCTCGACCACAACCTGATCCTGTCTCGCAGTTGGACAATCTAAGCATATGTTCGGGCTGCCACAGCCATAACAAGTCCTAAACCTGCAAACATACTTGGCACATGTGCCCAGGCCACATCCCGACAATAGGATGTTTGGAATGGCAGTCTCTTTGCTCGACCCCTGAGCCTGACGCTCGCCCTCTTTAATCATGTTTGGGCCTGAATGGCAGCCTCAATGCCGAAGATGCCTAAGCTGATGATCTGCGATGAGTCTGCTTTGTCGGTGCCCATCGGACCTCTATTGAGAGGAAATGTGATCTCGGTCTTTGCCCTCTTGGCCTCCCTCCCTCGATGTGCCATGTTCGGTGTTGTGGTGACTACACGCAAATTGCGTGGTCGAACAAGTAGTAAAGTGGCTTAATTAAAGCCAAGTATCAGTCCCGCAGGAATTTGAGCTACGGTACTAATTAACTTAAGCATCGATGAACTATATCTTTAAGAATGCATACAACCAAATAAACAATATATTGAGAGTTAAGTTTACTAAGTAATAATAATCTAAGGCAAAATTTTAATTTAGTCTGAACAATAGTAATGAGCAAAAGATTTGAGGTTAAAACGAACATGAAGGGAATTAATTTATCAATACAATTCGGTTAATCTTTCCTTCGATTGCTAGTGAAATTAGTGCCTATGGATTGGATCTTTCGATTCCTATCCCATTTTAAGAATCATGAACCTTAATCTACATTTCTGTGATAAAAGAATTTCATGTTCTATCCATACATACCCGATTCCTTAATTGACTAATAAGACTTTGGATATATTCTAATGCCGAATACTAAATCTTTCCTCAGTTTTACGGCTAAGAAAGATCATATCCTACCAATTCACATCTTTCAATTTCTTTCCTTTCAAAAGCAAAATTGGATTTCTAGATATCATTAACATTGGCCAAACATTAATGTAGTAAAAACAGAATTCGATAGAACAATCATTGAAGAAAGATGAAAAGCGAAATGATCAACAATTACATTCCCTACAATGTTCTTAGCCTCAACAAAAGTGAATTTAGCCACTCATTTGTGGATTAAACATCATCAAATAAGTAGAGATTCATACAAACAATTGAGATAAAGAGAAAGAGATGAGAAGAACCTAGAATTTTCATCCTCTCAACTGCACGTAACACGTTCTTCCTCGACCAAGTCTGGAATGTTTTAAAAATAAAACCTAAGTGTGATATTTATACTCTTGAGAATTTTTCCCGGAATAACAAGCAACGTGGCTGCAGAGTGTATCGCGGAGCACTCCTCCGTGCCACGGGGGTATCGCGGACCCTCACTGGAAAATGGCTCCCAGGTAATTGCACCTTAATGTGGCACGGATCGCATCGCGGAGCCTTGCCTCAGTGCGTGTGCTATCGCGCACCTTCACTGGAGCAGGGTTCCAGATAATTGTACTCAACATGACACGGAGTGCATCCCGGAGCATTGCCTCCGTGTCACGGAGAGTAACGCAAACCTCCACGCTTGGAAATTGCCAAAATTATTTCACAGAAATGGTGCCTCCGCGATAGCGACGTGACACGCTCCACTCCTTGAGCCTTGTTTTTCTTTCTTTTCCCTTGTCAACTTCCACTACTTGTATCCAGTCCATTCCCTCTCTTCACCAACATGTATCTTAGCTTCCCAAAATTCCATTTTACCTGTGAAACAACACTAATCATGTTGGTTAGTATAAATACACATTTAACTAAGAATTGCATGAGAATGTACACATAACGATAGATAAAAAGTCGAAATGAAGCATTTTGAGTATCACTTGGGCATGCAATTCTGCCCAAGATCACACAACCCCACACTTAAAACCTTGTTCTTCCTCGAACAATACTCACACATCTCATGCAATTGACACTCACGCATAGCTACTTTGGCTCGCTGTTCGAGGCTACGGTTATACCGATTATTTAATATAGAAAATCATGAAGAAAACATGAATGGTCTCATCAATACAATGAAATACACCATATTAAGACCTCTAAACTCCAAGAATCGATTCTCGATCTCCGGCAAACTCGTGCAAATCAACTGATCAGACATTCGACACGAATTTTAATATCTCGTCAAGCATGTTCCCTCACAACACAAGAGAATTACCCATTTGCATCATATGATTTCCAAGCACTACATGTAGGGGTATGTGAATACGATTGGGCTCTCTCTCCCCAAAGAATTCACATGCATCATATCATGATCCATAGGCTTGCCTCTAGTGTATTACTCCACTAATGGGGCAGCGTGATGTAAGATCACGTAGGACTTATATGTTATAATGTAAGCTAAGGAACTAGTAAATCTTGGGCCTAACCAATAATAGCAGCTAGCTTCCTTAATCACTTTTCAATACATCCCACCTTCATTACGGGCATTGTTTCTTCCTTCATCCTCTCATTCTTGAAAGTTTTCTTTGTTTTGTTTTGTTCCCATTTCTTTAAGCACACTCGACTTACTAGCAAAAGATTAGTTATACATCTTTATTTTATTTCATTTCAGCAAATTGCACCTTTGACCTTTTCTTTACTTTCACCACTTCCACTTTTCCTTCCGTTGCATAATTCTCACTCCCTTTACACTGTGTGAAAAATTATTTTCTTGAGCGCTTAAGAGTTTTGGGATCAAATTCACGGCAAATGAAAAGAAGGGATTAAGCTCGGTTGTACCTCTTCAAAGAAAGAAAAAAAATAGGCTAAAAGGCTCAATGGGGCTAACTAGGATGTACATTCCAAGGTAGTTGTGATAATGAAACTTTTGGTTTGTCAAAACACTGCAGCTCTTTCCTCTGACAGGCATATTCATTGGTTACATTTTTTGAGCAAGTTTTAGAACTTCACAATAGCATGGAATAATCAGAAACCTCACCTTACACTCACTGCACATGCTCAACTCAGGAACATATTCACAGACTCTTCAATCAGCTAATTACAAGAATTCACTATTAAGCCTCAATCATACCGAATCGCACTCTATGGCCTAGGTATCTCAACATGTTTACACATTTACATGCTTTCATACGAATCACCTTTGCATCATTATATCATGTACAACACGTAACAAGAATCCCGAACCATGAAGTAGCGACACGTTTGAAACAAAAAAAAAGAAAGAAAAGAAAACTTCTCCTATCGACTACATTTCTATTAAGACGGTCGTCATCCATCCATCTGGGAATAGTCACTATCTACGGCTTCGGTTCAATGGGACAATTCTCGGTAAAAGCACCAAAAGCAAAAGGCCGAAATCCAACATAAAAGAAATTCAACAAAAATTTAAAATTTTTTAAAAACTTAAAAATATCGATTGAAAAATATTTACACAACAACCAACCAAAAACAGCTCAACACAGACAACAATAACATTCATTACAACACCAAATTAATTACAAACACACCACACAAAGTCACGGGGTCACATTATTCACAAGCACAACACATAAAAACATAAACATAAACAAACGAAATTTGGCACTAACCCTTACCCACTTAAACCAAACTTTGTCCCGGTGTTCACATATTCAACATAGCACAAAGGTTGGGTGGTGAAACTCCCTAATCAATCGAAGTATTCAATTTCTTCATCGGTGTCATTGCCTCGTCTCCCATATCGGGAGAATCGCCCGCCGTCCTCGTCGGCTCAACATACGAGTCCTCCGGCGTATCTCCTCATCAGTGAGGACATCATCATCCACGGACTCCACAAATGCGGCCCCACTCTGCGCCGACCTGGCATTCTCGAATGGGTAATCCGGCTCGACACCTTACAGCTCATCCTCTCAGATTCTTTGACCTCCAGCTAATCTTGATTTATCATCTACATCCATTGTGCGGGCCATATACTAGTCATCCGTGCATGTCGCTCCAGCTAGTGTGAGAGCACCGACCCATGGTGTCGGTGCCTTGGTTTTAGTGGCATCCGAGAACTGCGGCAGCCGATTTGTGGATGTAATCCAGGGCCTCCTCACTCGATATCATGGCCCCTCGGGAACGTAAACAAACCACTGAACCCGTATATATGCCCCTGATGTAGTCGGGCTCTCTTCATAATTGGAGATGATCACCGCCCCAACATTTATCTCAAGCCCCTTCATTAGGGCATACACCAAGCTGAGACTCTGTCTCGGGTGACATTGTCATGTATGCCGGGATCAAGCATGGACATACAATTTTCAGCCAAATTCGGGCCTCTCTATTCATCTGAGAGTAGGGGAATGTCTGATGGTAGCCCCCTCTCCTTGGCCTACCCCACCGTGCTGTCAATCGGGCTCCACATAGGGTGTGTACGATGTCCGCATAGGGTGGGATGATGTTCGGCTGCTTAGGAGGACATGGGCGTGTGTCCACTTTTAAGATTGCATTCAAGTGATGGGGCTCAAAATTGACAACCTGCCCCCTGATCTTGATGTATTTCATGTGGTGTGGGTTTGGTGGCATAGAACTCTCCCGGATCCATATGGAATTGCACTCCCTGGGCTCTTCGAAGATGAAGTTTGACCCGAGGCGGTGTCAATCCGATTGCCTGTCTGAGAATTCTGTGCCGGCGTCTCCGTGCTGTTGCTCCTCCGGGAAGTATTTGGTTTCTTTATGTTTTGTCCACTTCTTCCCTTCATCGGTCACCCATCGGGTTGTATTGTCGGTGTTGTCCTCGCCAGGCTTGGCCCAGTGCTCTTTAGGCTATTTGTTTGATGACTCTTTTTCTTTGGCGCCCGATGTGGATACGCCCTTGCCTTTCTTGTACGCGACATTGTTCTAATATTCAAACGAGCGGTCTCAATGTTATTCAAGTCATAACTAGCTACAACTAGGTTGCGTTTAATCGGGTCACCCCACACTTAGTCATAGCGCAATCAAAACAATTCGACAAGACATTCATGATTTTTTCCAATTCATAACATTCAACATGCTTAAGTAGCATTCATATAAGTGTTGAACAAATACTGCTCTACTACTGGGACTTATTACAATGAATAAAAATATATAAGCCACCCAGGATTCATTACCTCATCATAGCATAGCAAAAAAAAATTTCAACAACCTATGCAATTCACCAATTTCATTTTCTGGAAATCCCTTTTCTACTTATCATATTCAACATTAATCACTTTATATTCCACTTCACACCCAACATGCACAACCCAATTTTTCAACATTTCTAAGAATTGAGTCTTCTTCCTATTCAATCTTCAACCCTAGCTACCAATTTCACAAGAATTCAATAACACGTACAATCATTGAGTTCATATACTCTATGATACTATAGACATCATTCAATCACTTAACTCAAATGAATTCAAGCTTAATTCTCACTTAGGGCAAGGTTCAATCACTACACATGTTCAAAAATAGAAAATTTAAGCAAAAATGAGGTGGGGGATTCAAGAACATACAGCATAATTTGATGAAATTAAAGAAAACTTGAGGAATTCGATCCTTAGGTCCGTGTCACGTTGGGGGAGAAGGGAATTTGGGGTGTGGGTCGCGGAGGGAATGGAAAATAGGAAGGAAATGAGGAAGGTAGAGTTTTAAAGTTATTTTTAAAGTATGGGTTACACAGTGACCCGGTGTGACCCGACGAAATAACACTCCAGCGTCGCAGTGCTGGCAGCGAACCTTGCCTCGTGAGACGAACCATCGTGCTAGTGTTCTAGATTTTTAAAAAAAAAGTCGAAATAGGTGCAACATGTCACGGAGGGTAACGGAGCACCTCCTCCAGTGACACGGAGCCATCCTTGTGACTTATTTGTAATGTACCAATTTTAATTTTCTCACCTCATTTTTCTATGCGCTTCTTTGCATTTTTGCCCTCCGTTTCACCACGAAAATCATTTCCACAAGAAATTGTTTAGAAGATTCATACGTTTTAAATTAACAAAATTTTATTTTTGTCTTTTCCTTTGATTTTTTTTTCCTAATAGTTCTACTAATCTATTACAATGATACATTCTGGAGTTACCTCCCAGTGCGGCGCTGATTTACCATCGCGGCTCGGCGTCATTCACGTTCAATCATCCTACAGAGTGATGGGCAGTGATCTTTTCTCGAACGTCCTCACCCCAATAATGCTTACATCTTTTCCCATTTACTAAAATGTGGAACTTCTATCTTCTTTCCACAACTCCATGCCCCGTGTGGGGTCATTCTACCACCTCAGCATTACGACCATTTGGACCATGTTTGCACGGAAAAAGCGCCAATCTTGAATTAAGTAACAATACTTTACGCCGCGGCTAAAAGATTCGATGCACCATATGCTATCGTGCCACCTCTTTGTTTTCTCTTTTGCTTGAGAACTGGCACTTTCATAAGCATGCCAACGAAACTCATCAAGTTCCTTTAAGTTGCATCGGCCTCTTCTTCCTACTTTAACCAGGATCCATGTTTCAATTTTCTCACGGCCAAAAAGCTCGGTGTTCTAACTCCACGGGCATATGACATGCTTTCTGAACCTAGCTCTGTACGGAGAAGTCCCAATGGGTGTCTTGTACGCAGTTCTATAAGCCCACAACGCATCATCGAGTTTGCTTGACCAATCAATTCGTTGTGCATTCACTATCTTCTGTAGAATCTGCTTTATTTCTTTGTTCGACACCTCCACTTGCCCACTAGTTTGGGGATGATATGTTATTGCTATGTGTTGCACCCCATATAGCCGCAAATTCTTGAAACTTTCATTTACAAATAGGCCTCCATCAACGATAATGGCTCGGGGTGTCCTGAACCTAATAAAATATGCTTTTTCTGGTCCCCATTATACCTTGTTGTAATTCACAAGAGCAAACCATTAGCCAGCCACTGATACATAATCAACAGCTGCAAGTCATAACAATTACCAAATGACGGTAGGAACGGGCCCATGAAATCTATACCCCACCGCCCATCAAGAGTCTCCACTTCATCTCTGCTGTGATGACATCTCACCGCATTCTACCAATTATTACATTCTTTGACATCTATCACACATTTTTACATATGCCATAGAGTCTCTAAACGGTGTAGTCCAAAAACCTGACTGTAGCACCACGCAGGTTGTCAACTCACGCCTCCGTGGTCCCTCCATACAATGAAGAGTGACAACTCACTCAGTGCTTCTGCAATGCGGCTCTTTGGAATGCATCTTCTCATCAGTTGATCCGGTCCTGCTTAAGCAAGTGCGGCTCATCCCAAATGTAATACCTCCAATCATGTCTCAACTTCTTTCTTTTGCTGGGCAGCCTCCAGAGTGGATGTACTCCACTCACTAGCAGTACAATGTCTGCATACTAGGAGTTTCAGCTTCCCTTATTGCCAAGAGAGCTGCTCATCAGGAACTCCTCTTTGATGCCTTTCACCTTCCTTCACATGCGAGCCGGCTTTTCAATCGCGATGGGTGATGCATATTGATTCTTGCTCCTTTCTGTCCCGAATCTCTAGGTCAAACTCTTGTAATAACAAGATCCATCTAATCAGCCTGGGCTTTGCATCCTTCTTATTAAACAGATCTTTGAATCAACGCATGATCGGTATACACCACTGCTCTAGAACCCTGATGCAGGACACAGATTTATAAAACGCGAACACCAATGCTGCTCTCACTTTTTACGTAGCCATATAATTGACTTGGGCACACGATCTGGTGTTTTCTTACATAATAGATTAGATAAATTCCTGTTATTACTTTTTTAATACAAGCTCTGTACATCATTTATCACAGCTGGTTCAACAGTTGCTGCCCAATCGGAGAAGCGTGAATGGTGCTTCCTATCACTTCTCTTTTCAACTCTCTCTTAAAATGCTTTGACACAATCCTCATCAAACTTGAACCTCTTTTCTGGCAACCTGCATGTGAGTTCTAAATTAGAAGTTCTTATTAGACCGTCTGTAGGAACCTGTGTCCAGAAAAGCGCAGCACCTGTGGCCGAGGTGGTGGTAACAATCACCAGATCTTTGCGATAGAGCTTCACTTTGTCCCACAAAATTTTATATGTCCAAGGACAGATACCCTTCTTGACTAAAAATGACATTTCTCCCAGTGATTGAGCTGGGTTGCCAGATCTTGCATCTGTGCTTACCTAATAAAATTCTGCAAACAATGCTTAAACAATTACAATAAGAAAATCATCCATAAGCCACCAGAAACGAAATCTTACTGCATGTTGAAAGATGTGGTTATATCTCACAGAATGTTTGGGTGCATTGCATAAGACAAATTGTCACTCTCACATATGTCCTGGACATATGAAAATCAAATCTTTTCTCTGATTATCTGCGTGTATATTCTTGGTTTTATAGCCAGGAGTATTACTCAAACAAACAATATTCTATAACTGGCACAATGTGCCAGAATCAATATGAGTTGGAATGTGATCTTTCTGCCATAGCCTCGTGAAACCACTACATAGTCAGCACATTCTCTAGCTTTGTGGCTGCGCGTGTGCAGGGATCAGCTGTTCGCTCTCATGACGTACGGTGTCTCACTTTCTGCCCCAGGACCTGCTGGCAGGCCCCAACCATTCGCCTGAAATGAGATGACCACCTCAGGGCGCCCAAGTCCACTTCCCAGCCCTAACCACGTAACTGTGTCTTAAGGATTCAACTCACGCTGATCTTATGGTCAACTTTAACTCTTTCCATAAAAATTTGTGGCGCAGAAGGCTGGATTGAAATACCTGTCTTAGGTATTTATAGCCATTGCTCTTCTCTCTTGAGAACCTGTTATCTTTTACATACTCAAGTGACTCTACTTGAAACAAATGTTGTAAGAATATCATCTTCCTAAAACCACATGCTAAATGTGGAAGTATTGTTTTGAACTTCCCAGTTTGGTGGACTCTCCTCAATAGATGGTTTGGCAATGGTTCGAGGGACCTCGTCAATGTCACAGAAGTCTTAGCTACCAGATTGTATTTTGGTTCATTCAATATTTGCACCATCTCATACACATCTCTATCTTCGAAATGATTGGAGCTCATCAACGCTCTCTCCAATGGATCTTGAGAATCAACAATCCTGAAGAATTGTAGCAGTTTAGCATATTGATTACTGAAAGCTCCTCATAAATGGTTGGAAGCTTCATGGCCTTATACACATCAAATACCTCCACTTTGTCATGCGCTTACATGGTTAGGTGCCCCCGAGAAGCTACATCAATCAAAAACTCTCCTGGTTGCCAGAAAGGACGTCCCAAATAAATGGGACCCGCATCGGGCTCAAATCTAAGACAATAAAATCTACGGGAAGATGAGGGAGCCCACTATCACTAGCATCCTCCACAATGCCATCGGTCGCCAAAGAACGATACGCTTCAAGCGCAAGATCTTTGTAGTTGGTCTAGGGCGCATTAACTTCTTGAACATCGATGTCGGCATAAGGATTTATGCTCGCTCCCAAGTCACATAGTCGCGAGCTCGGATACTTTGCAGTGTGATCGAATGGTTAAGCTCGGGGTCCTTGAAGCTGTTGGCAGCACATTGCAGCCATTGGGAAATTGCACTCCTCCGTAAGCGCCACACACGTAGCAAACTCCGTCAATCTGCTTTTGTTAGCTATGATGTCCCTGCAAAACATCAACCCAAAAGGTAAATTAATGTACCTATTTAAGCACCTCCATAGAACTTTTTAAAACAAGATTCCTCCTTATAGCTGCTTTAATCTTTGAAGGAACGGGGCTGGTGGTCTTTACGCTTCAGCTGCTTCCCCTCTCGTCATCATGTTCCCCCTCTTTTTCCACTACTCCTGACTGCTGAGGTGGTCTTTCTAGTTCCACCTCCTTGGTTGTAATCCCTCCTTGTAGTCCTTGCATTAACACAGTTTGGGATTAGAGTCGGTGTCCTTTCATTAGTCCTCCTCTAGGCCTGGTGTTTTGAGCTCCAACTAGTTGTCAACTGGTACTCCAATGCTTTTGTAGCTAGCGCTGGTTTTTCAAGTCTGTCACTAATTTCACATAATCGGCTTTGCATTTGCGCTTGATTGCATTATCATTGTTTTGAACATTTCCTCAATGCGATGGGTGGTGGAGAGGTGCATTGTTTCCTCTGTATTGAGACTGATAATTCTGCTGCCCCCTTGATTTCTCTGCACACCCCCTGATTCGAACTCAACTCTTGATGGTTGTTACTACCCCAAGAGAAATTCGGATGATTACTCCAATTGGAGTTGTAATTGTTGCCATACTGTTGATGATTATTTCTGGACATTTCCCAACAAAGTTCACTGAATCTGGATTTGCTACAACACTCAGCTAGTGTTCATTACTCTCGCATACTTCACACACCAAACCTGTTTATAGCTACATTGGTAAGGGCTTATTAGCGGTTCAAGCTCATACTGCTGAAGTGGGTGTTGAGTTGATTTTGCAACGCAGCTATCTGTGCAGCGATAGCTGTAAAACCATCCACCTCAAAGACTCCTGCCGTTTTCCTTGTTCCTCCTCATGAAGAGTCCGCATTCCACTCTGGATTTCCACTGTGAAATACGATTCAAAAAAGTATCTGACTCCTCTCATAGAATCTTTTCTAATGCTTGTCCCCAGCTTGCTGAGTCTAGCAGATTTTTGTATGGGGTTAGAAGCCCTCTGAAAGTATGCACCAACACATCATTAATTTGGTGATGGTGAGGACAATCCCTTAACATCGAGTTGAATCTTTCCCAAGCTTGATGCAGATTCTACCTCTCTTGTTTCAAAACTTAGAATCTGACTAAGTCTTGTTTTCCCGGATGGAAAAGATCGTATCAAAAAATTTCTTGCAAGATCATCCCAAGTGGTGATGAGTTGGTGGTTCGGCTTTCAACCACCTCTTTGCTTCCCAAATAATTAAAATAGAATAATGTAAACCTCCACGTAGTCGGATGATACTCAGAGGGGATGTAAGTGTCATATCTCAAAATTTTGGAGATGTTGTTGTGGATCTTCATGAGGGAGACCTGTGGTGCCCATTGGTGTGCAACAATTGCACCTGTTCTATTTAAGCTTAAACCTCCCTCTGGCTCACGATACTGTGAATACTAGATGTAACATTGTTAGCATGTGGGATTGCCACTTAGCGGATCGGCCTTGCTGCCATTTCCTCAGGCACTAACACTGCCCTCACCAAGTGAGTGGATTCTGTTGTTGCTCGGATTGTTTGTCTTAGCAAGCTGCGGCTTCTTCTAGAGCTTCCCTTCTTTGTGAGGGGTGTCTTTAGGCTCTATATATGAATCCACCAACTCCTAATCTCTTGCCGAGTATTCAAGAATTCAATATCTGCAAGAGAAAGGCTAAGACCAAGTTGTCAACACATATATAGAATTTGTAAACTAACACTAAGAAAATAAATTTACCAATTGCCGGAGTCCCGGAGCAACGGCGCCAAAAACTTGTTCGGTGTTGTGGTGACTACCTGGGTACGTGGTCGTAAAGTAGTAAAGTGACTTAATTAAAGCCAAGTATCGATCCAAAGGGACTGAGCTACAGTACTAATTAACTTAAGCGTCGATGAACTATATCTTTATGAATACGAGACAACCAAATAAACAATATTTTGAGTTAAGTTTACCTAAGTAATAAGAATCTAAGGCAAAATTATAATTTGAGTCTGAACAATAGTAATGAGCAGCTAAGGTTAAAACGAACATGCGGGAATTAATTTATCCAATACAATTGATTAATCTTTCCTTCGGTTGCTAGTCAAGAATTATTGTCTATGGATTGGATCTTTCGATTCCTATCCCATTTAAGAATCATGAACCTTAATCTACATTTCTGTGATAAAAAGAATTTCATGTTCTATCCATACGCTACGCGATTCCTTAATTGACTAATAAGACTTTGGATATATTTCTATTACGGAATGTAAATCTTTCCTCAATTTTTACAGCTAAGAAAAGATCACATCTTTCAATTTCTTTCCTTTCAAAATCAAAATTGGATTTCTAGATATACGTAACATTGGCCAAACATTAATGTAGTAAGAACAAGAAAAGATAGAACAACCATTGAAAAATGAAAAGCTAAGAATGATCAACAATTTACATTTCCACTACAATTGTTCTTAACCTCATTAAGTAGATTTAGCCACTCATTTATGGATTAATCATCATCAAATAAGTAGAATTCATACAAACAATTGAGATAAAGAAAGAGATAGAGAAGAACCCTAAATTTTCGTCCTCTCAGCTGCACCCGTAACCCACGTTCTTCCTCAACCAAGTCGGAATGTTTAAAATAAAACTTAAGTGTGCTATTTATACTCTTGAAATTTTTCTCAAGAATAACAAGCAACGTGGCACAGAGTGTTCGTGGAGCACTCCCTCCGTGCCAGGTGCTCCCGCGGACCCTCATTTGGAAGTCGGCTCTCGGCAATTTCACCTCATTGGCACGGCTTGCATCAGCGGAGCCTTGCCTCCGTGCCCGGTGCTATCAGCCCACCTTCACTGGAACTTAGGGTTCCAGATAATTGTGCCTCAACGTGACACGGAGTGCATCGTGGGCATTGCCTCAAGACACAGGGTAGCATTGAACCTCGGAAATTGCCAAAGTGTTCACCGTGATTTGCCTCCGCGATATGACGTGAAATGGCTCCATCGCGGAGCCTTATTTTTGCTGCTTTCCACTTGTCCTTCCACTCCTTGTATCCAAGTCATTCCCTCTCTTCACCAACATGTATTAGCTTCCAAAATTTCCTTTTTCTGCCAAAAACAACGACCTAATCATGTTGGTTAGTATAAATACACATTTAGCCCAAATTACATGAGAATGTGCACATAGCGATAGATAAACAACAAGTCAAAATTGAAGCATTTGAGTATCACTTGGGCATGCAATTCTGCCCAAGATCATGCCACCTCCATCATATGGGCGTACAACACCCATGCGGTAAATCCACATCTGGTGAGAAGCATAGCAATCGGCCTCCTTGTCCAAATACTGTCTATACCATGCACAAACCTGCTCACCCGCACACCCTCTAGTCAGTCACTAACTCCGGAGCATATTTCGATGGGCGAGTGAACTCATCGGAATACTCTAGAACTATCATCCTCCTTGCTTCAAGTTTACAAACTTAGCTACCTTAAGCTCTCTCATATCTTGGTAGATCTAGGAATGCAATCTGAAACTCCTCCCACGTGATCGGACCTGCTACTGCGACCCTGCTATCCTTCCATTGCGAAACACAATATGCATGCAACCCCTTCAACTGGTAGGAATCCAACTCTGCGCACTCAACACTACTCACCCCAATAACCTAGGTAATCATGACAATCTCTTGATGAAATCATATGGGTCCTCATCTACCTTAGACCCCAGAAACTTCGACGGGTTCATTCTCAAGAAGTCTCGAACTCTAGCCGCTGCTGTATTGACATTTAAAGAACATGTGCAGCTATCTTGCTAATTGACTTGGCCGGTCAAAGCACAGCGAGCATCTGGATAGAGGCCCAAAACTCGCCTTAGTAATTTGGCTCACGTTCTAAGACTCCTGAACTGGTGGGGATGGCTGATGCCGCAATCGTTTCCATCCTCGTGGCCTTCACCACCTCCATTCCTCCTTCCATTCATTCTTCCGAGTGCCATGATTCTGCAATCGCGAATATCACTAATTAGAAGGATAGAAAAGACTTCTCATCGTACGACATAGATCATGAAAGAACGGAACATTTCCTAAACATCTTCTAGCCTCTTCTTCATAAGTGTGGCACACTTCACACCCATGAAAAAGACTCTACTTAATGCGGAATTCAGACTCCTAGGACACTTCAAATCTATGGCTCTGATACCAGTTTGTCCGCAAACACGAACGGAGCCGGATCGTAGACACGAGACAAAGGGACCCCGAGAGAGACCCAAGTCGAGACCATGGAATAAACACCATGGAATAAGCATACAACTAACACATCTAATAAATTGAAGAAAACATGAATATAATCTCGGCGGAAGTCTAAAACAACATCACATAAGAATAACATCTGAAGCTACACATACGTAAGTCTGAAAAGCCTCTAGTCTGGATAGTTGATGAGACAAGACCCCAACTAACTCAACAATACTGAAATTGAAAATACGTCAGGAACTGAATGTCTAGCCCTCGAGGATGAGGACTCACCAATCAAGTAGAAGCTAACTCTGTCAATCGACTACACACAGGGCTGAGCTTGGGAGCTGGGTCCTGTATCATGAAATGATACACCATAGAAAGTATGTGGTTAGTACGTGGAATGTACCGAATATGCAAGGTAAGTAAAACTGCTTAAGTAAAGTAAATCATTTAAAACATTTCATACATATCATAATCTTTCAAATATGAGAGGAAAGGCTACATGTATTTTTCTGAAATCATAATCTTATCATGACATGACCATGCATAACTTTATAACATCATGACTGGCTCAATTGACTCAAAGCTGAAACATAACATTTTATTTTAAAATCTGAACAATGAGTCAAACCTTATTTTTAGAACATGCATGAGTAAAGTAATCACCATGAGTAATGAATATGCAAATCTGAATAGTATAGACAGTGGGAGACTCGTCACTTAACTGACATACCACGATAGAGCTTACATGGTCCCAACTATCACACTCAAGTGGGCAGAGCCGTCCAAAACCTTTCCAAGGCTAAGGACACTTCCATGATATCGATATCAAGCTCAAAGAGCCAATCGGACGAGGATAGCTCACAAGGGAGGTCCCAATAATATAATAGTATCAACCTATGTTGGCGCGTAGTTCTGGGGCATAGGGTGATCGAACCTTAATCCGCTCGGTGCTAGACTCTTCTCCCAAAGACATGCAATGCTCTACATCATATATAATGAAGCTCAACATCGTCTATTGACGAAGTTCAACATCGTCTAATGAAGAAGCTCAATATAAGATCATGCACAACTCAACATCGTATGAAACGAAGCTCAACATTGTCTATTGACAAAGCTCATTAATGAAATCATGCATAGAAACGATATCATATGAAAATGAAGCTCACCATTGTCCTTTGACAAAGCTTAATAATGACATACATCTCAATTATGAATTCTTGCATATGAGAAGCTTTATTTCGAAACATACCACAAGCTCAAATATAAATTGGAGCATCTAGTCCAAATCATGTGGTAAGCTATATGTAGGAATATTTAACTCAACATACCATAAGCTAGAAATTATTAAATTTTGGAGACTTCACTCCAAATAATGTGGTAAGCTTATTTCGAGAAAATCATCATTTTAAATCAACATGTGGGCATTTCCCAAAGCTTTATCAAACTTAGATCTACTCAATTCATTTTGAAAACAACATCATAATCATGGGTAGCTTTAGAAACATGTTTTTCATCATCAAAACTAATCATCATCATACATTCAACATCATTCTCTTCTTTGATAAACTTCTCATCCGTGTGCATCAATTTCATAATTTAGAAATCACAATTTGGATTGAAAATAATTTAAAATCTACCCAAGCTTCACAATTCACCAATATAAACATAATCTAATCATACCCATGTATAAAAATTGATGAATCATGCAATTAGGTAAAAACCTCATAACTTGATCATGAGAATTTCTTACACTAGATACAGATTGGGCATGGGTGTGGAAGAAGACACCCACTTATGACCCTACATACCTGCGGATGGAGTATTCTAACACTTTCTGATTGCCCTAGGTGAGATTCCAATTGAAACCTTCAAAACATGCTATAAATCCTCTCTTCAAACTCTCAAGTTTTCATGCATGGAATGGATTATCTTAGAATAGGTTTTCCCCTCTTAAAACCCTGCAAAACGAGCCTTAAACAACGTAGTATAGGTCTTAGAAACTTAGGAATTTTGAAAAAGCCCTTACTAAAATTGTTGAAAATAACTGTCAGGGCGTCCCAACAAGGGACCTATCGACTCTTCATGAGGGGCCATGACTCGTGAAGTCGTTCATTAGGTACACTACTTATCAGATCTCCTGGGCTCGTCCCGGGTGACTTAACAATGCGTTGCTTGTGACCACGACTCGTGGTCACCTTCCGTCATGTACACCGCCTTAGTCTCAAATAAAACTTACCCTGCTTGATCACGACTCATCCCACAAATCGTGGGGACTGACCATGACTCATGGTGTCCTTCCATTAGGTACACTGGTTGACTTCCTCTATTTATTCTTCACCCTCACCCCACGGCTGACATGACGACTCATAGTGACCAACCATGAGTCGTTCCCACGCCCGTATAGTTTGGGTTTATCCTCAAACTCCTCTACTTCTCTAACAACTTCAGTTGGTACTTCATCCTCTTTTGCTTCTAATGAGCTGCCTATGTTATGTCGTATAGTTTTATTACAATCCATGGCCTCAGATTCAACATGCATAATACTAGAAGTGCTGAAAATATAAGTAAAACAAAATCAATATGTGAAAGAAATATTATTTTATTAATTGAAAAACTTGCTCAAACTTTTACATAATATCCATGGGAAATTAACAACTTCAAAAATAAATATTTTATTTCAAAACAATAAAAACTTATCCTTTTAAAGCTACCCAGATGCCCGGCGAGCTCTGGATGGAGTAGCTTTCTGGTTTGCGAGTCCTCTTTGAACTCCATCTTCCTGTAATGGGGCCCCTCCTTCCTCCTCATCAATAATGGCATGACAACTTCCTTTGTTCGGCTCCTCCAAGAACAGGTTCCTCAAACTGAACAGCACAGCGTCTTCTTCGGCTCGTTTGATATCCAGAAAACCATCAGACACAAAAATTTATTGTAGTGAAGGCAGTGGGTTTGGAAACAATAAATTATTATCCCTTAGAGGATACTCCCAGTCCTTCAATTCCTTGGCAGTGGGTTGGTACCCTAATCCAAAAGTGATCTTCTGTGTTGTCACATAGAGAGGTTCCGCCATCCTTTGTAGTCTGACCCCAAGGCCCTTGTCTAGTTCAAACCCCAACCACAGTAGCATGCTCAGAACTTTGTCACTCCATCATCTTCCTTCTTTGATGACGCCAACAAGATCTAGAGTGTGAAAGCTCTCCCTATGTAAACCTCATCTCCATTCAATGGTCGGGATAACGAGAGTTGCATAAATAGGACAACTTTCGTCCCCATAGACCATGACCTCTTGGTGATCCCACTCAAACTTTAAACATTGATGTAGAGTTGAAGGGACTACTCCTGCGGCATGTATCCATGGTCTCCCCAATAACAGATTGTATGAAGCTGGGTTGTCCATGACTTGGAATGTGATGGTAAACGTGGCACAACCAGTATATCCAGATCAATTTCCCCCATAGTATCCCTTTGCGACCCATCAAAAGCTTTGACATTCATCTTCCACAACTTGATTCGGCGAGATCAACTTCCGGACGGGTTAAAGTGTTAAGGGGGAAAATGTTTAAACCAGAACTCGGGTCGATCAACACTTTGGTGATGAATTTATCTATGTGTTGCACTTTAATATGCAGCGCTTTGTTGTGAGCCACACCTTCTACAGGAAATTCATCTTCGTGGAACGAAATCTTTTGGGCTTCAAAGACTTGACCCACCATATGGGCCACTTCAATGCTGGATATACTTGCAGGCACATATGCCTTGTTCAACACCTTCATCAGAGCCTTTTGGTTTTGATCAGAGCTTTGAAGAAAGGACAAAATGGAAATCTGGGTGGGGTTCTTGCTCAACTTCTCTATCACAGAGTATTCTTTTGCTTGTACTTTCTTCCAGACACCATTATCTTCAACCTCCACCACCAGTTGTTTCCCTTTGTTGGCTCCTTGACCCAGAGTATCAGGAGTGTATATCCATCCAGAATGAGTCACTCCTTGTGCTGCATCTGCTTCTAGTACTTTTGTTTCTCATGGGGTATTCTCCTCATAGCTCCAAGGTAACGTTTTGTAAGAGATCGGAGCAACTCTTATCACCATAATTAAAGGTCTTGGTGCAGCTACCTCAACCTCGAATGAAGGAAGCCTCTGCATGTTATAGATGGGCTTGAAGAAGAAACTTCTTTGTGCTCGATGACCCCAATAGTATTTGAAAAATCCTCACCCTCATCATAAGAAATCATATTCACCTGGTGGTTCGATAGAGGATTACTCGTCACATTTGGTGTAGGATCTTTGAGATGAGTGGCTTTTTGTATCAATCAGCTTTTGTATCTTATCCTTTAATGATCTGCAGGACTCTATGGTATGCCCTCTCATGCATGAATGGTATATGCACACTTTGTTATGGTCGTACCATTTGACTTGGGTATAGAACGGAAGGACAGGGATAGGCTCAATGTACCCATCTTCCTTCAACCTCACATATAGTTGAGCGATTGGTTCTGCCAGCAGGGTATAGGCTTTTGTTGGCTTCCTTTCAAAGTGGTCCTTAGGCCTTTGGCTTGATGGATAATTGGAGGGGGAAGGTTTTGGATAAGAAGGTTATGTGCTATAGATAGGGTAGGTAGGGGCTTGGTAATGTGAAGGAGGGGTTTGGAAATGGGTTGGAGAGGGAGTTTGATGTTGTGCTTGGCAAGAATAGGGAGTTTGGTATTATGGTGGTGGAGTTTGGTATTCTGGTGATGGAGCTGGTAGTGGGGTAGGGAGCTTGATATTGTGGAAATGGAGCTTGGTAATGTGGGGTTGGACTTTGGTAGTGTGGCGGTGGAGTTTGGGGTCTGTAAACATAACTCTTCGGCCCTTGGCCATCATAACTGTGTCGACTTCCTTCTTCTTGCAGCTTTCTAAAATACCTCCGGATTGCAAAGCTTTGTTAGCAGTTTGCAATGCATTCAAGGTAATAACGGTACCATCCTTGATACCGTCCTCGATCTTCTCACCCAAATTGATGATCTCGGTGAAGCTTTTCTCACCAACCAAGATTAACCTATCGTAGACTTGCGGATCTAGAGTCTGCATGAAAATAGCTTTCATTTGTACCTCCTCTATTGGAGGTCGCACTCTGGTGGCCTCAGTCCTCCAATGAGTTGCATATTCTCTGAAAGTTTTGGTGAGCTTTATCTTTAAGTTTTGGATATAATGCAGGTCAGGTGCATTCTCTGTGTTGAACCCAAAACACTCCACAAAAGCTACAACCATCTTTGCCCAGGTAAACCACTTCTTGGGTTCTGCTCTACGTACCAGCTAAGAGCATCACCGGTCAAATTTCTCATGAAGAGTTTCATTCTTATCTTCTCATTTCGTCCCACTCCTACCAACTTATCACGATACAATCTCAAGTGGGCCCTTAGATCGCCGGCCCCAGTAAACAATTCAAACATAGGAGGTTAGTACCCCTCCGGTAGCTCAACATCGGGGTGTATGCATAGTTCTTCATAATCTAGACCTGTTATTTCCTTGGTTCCTTCAACACTTTACAGTCTACTATTCATCTTTTTGAGCTTTTCTGCCAGAGTATGAATCGACATATCCTTCTCTGAAGGCTCAGATTCATCTAGATGGTGAGTCACAGGTGTCATCTCCACATAGATCGGGTTGATATGGGTGTGGGCATACATTGCAATTACATTTGCTGAGGAAGGTAGTTCTTGGGATGGTGATGGATAATGGGAGGTAATTGTAGCTTGTGGGTTTGGGTATACATATGGTGGGTATTGATAATGTTAAGGTGGAGTGTGATGGATATCTTGCGGTGGAGCAGCGGGTTGTGATGTCATACGAAGGCGGCTTTCCGGTGCTTTTGAAGTGGAGGCGTCAGCCTGAACCTCAAATGATGTCGTCTGGTTTTTTACATTATGAACTTGGGCTAGTTCTTCCTAAAGCTCTAAAATTTTCTGCTCGAGCCTCATTCTCACTTCATTATATCCTGGAGGGCAGCCCCCTTCAGAATTTTCCCTTTCATCCCTAGATACACTATTACCACTCTTATCTGTGGTGTTGTTGAGCTCATCCATCTTATTTTTCCCTCTATTGTTGCGGCTAGGAACGAGAGGAGTAGAAGGAGGAGCCCCTTTGGACCTTGTGCAATAGGCCAGATTTGAACAGATCAACCATTGGGAAAGGGGAAAAATAAGACAAGCAACAAACAAAGACAAAGTTAGTAAGAGAGGTTAGAAATCATACTACTTAAAGTAAAGACTGAATGAATAAATAAACATGTTGATGTTTTTCCTAATTTTTGAACCTCTTTTGTGCCAGAGGTAGGCCTAATGAATTTGAGATATAAATATGCAATTAAGTATTGTCATTTTACTCCCAAAATAAACCCAAAAGGAAATAAAACTTTATTAAAAAAGAATCTTTTCAAATATAATAAAATGACTAAATAAAAGAACAATAAACTAAATTCTAAACACTTCATCATTGGGATTTGCTTTCTTTGGGTCCATCAGCACTTTATTGAAACGATGACGACTAGATAAGAGATAGGTCAATGCTTGATCATTTCCCATGTCTTCCAAACTCATGAATTCTTTCCCATGTTTGTTGAATTCATCGCGCAACTCTTGCATTCTTTCTTCCAAGCCTAAAGCGCGATCATTCGAGTACTCCAACTCTTTACCCATCTCAGCAATTTCTTTAGCATTGTCGTTGTGTAGCTGTCGGTGGCAGGCCTCAGAATCTTGTACCTTTCTCTTCAGGCGACGATAGAGGGTTTGTGTCTGTGCCTCTTTATCGGCCACGTGCTTGCCTTGTTTGAGGCTTCTTACAGCCTCACCTGCTAAATCTGCACGTAACCGCTCAATGTAGAAAATCACGCAGCCAGCTTGGTACCTGTCCACTTCAATGCTTTTCCCATCAAGGATCATTTTCTTCACCCAGATCTTGGCTAGGTAGGTGGAATTGGGAATCTTGTCGTCCTCATAATCTACGCGATGAACACTGATATCAGTAACTCTGGGTATGATTATTTTCTCCCTGCTTGTCTCATCACTCTCATTGGGGCGTAAGGCTGAAGGCCATGGAGTCCCATCAAGACTATAACAATGATATTTGGTGTATGTCACAAATTCTGAACTGGGGAACCAATCAAACATCCATTGCACCGAATGTTCTGTTAAGGCACTCAGCATCTTCCCCCACTTCTTCACCTCGTTATACCTTTTAATCTTCTTGACCCCCATGGTAACTCTAGTTTCATGTGCAGTAATGTGATCGATTTCAGTGGGTTTGGATAATGCTAATTTTCCCCTAACCTTTTGTAGATGTTCAATTAACCACATCTACAGTAATAAGTTGCAACCTTCAAAACGTTTGGCCCTTTCTTTGCATTTCCCCAAGGCTCGATAAATATCTATTACAATCATAGGGACAATCATACATGGCCCTTTATCAACATCATTGCATAAAGTGTGGGCGACCAGAACAAGACGAATGTGTATGTCTTCCTCATCTCCTCGTAGGAAGACCATCAATCCCAAGAAATAAACTATGAATGAAAATATTCTCTTGCTAACCCACGAGCTAGGATCTGAACTCTCAATTTCATAAGTATTCTGAGCCGCACTGTGGCCAAATCTGTCATACAAATAGGAACCTGGTATTTTTCCTTTTACAACATAGGCCACAAGATGTTTCCCTTATAATCCCATCTTATCTTGAATGTCCTCCAAAGTAACACTCTTAGGTATGATAACTTCATCCATTTGCCATTTTATGTTCCTCCAGCGTAGACTAACATTCTCCACATAACCTCCAATTTCCTCCAAGAGTGGGGTCATCTCGACCTCACCAAATCTTAATACAGAACACGTTTTGTCCCAAAATGTTGTGGTAGCTTCGATGAGTTCTCTACAAGGGGTTATTTTCATGAGGGAAGGTAAGTGTCCCAACACTTTCCTTACTTCCTTTTTACCATATTCACCTAAGTCGACCCACCAGGATCTCATCGTTGCAGGAACACACCAAACCATGCTGAATCTGGGGTATGATGTAGGCGGGTTCATTATACATGCATCACAAAAATGTTAGCCTAATCTACCTGCCTAGGAGAAAAATGACAATACTTAACCATATTTTTTCTCAAATGCACATAGTTTTTTATGAAAACGACCTTTTCGGGATTAGAAATCCCTCGGGACTTAGGGAAATGTTTTACTATTGGCCTTGACACACCTTGGGTGTCGAGACAGCTAGGTTCAAGAAAATGTGTATTTTCCTTTGCAAAATGATTACACAGTAAAGCTCTAAGAATGAGAGTGGGTTTAGACATGATTCCCTCAAGCGGAAAACTTGAGAGTGGGAAGGCTCATGACTGTCGATGCACCGCTGATCGATCGATCCATGAGACATTTTCTGACACAGGCATTTTAGGAATGAACGTCCGTGTGACCATGCAACCATTCCAAAATATTTTTAAAAAAAAAGGTTCCAAGTGGAGGAAGATATGAGTGAAATTACAGTATAAGGAAAGCAATTAACAATTAGCCAAATAATAATTATTGTAGACATAAATAAATGGGACGATATAAATAAAAACAAAAAGAAAAGTAAAATCATTAGTAACTTTGTGCTTGAAGCGTATATAAGAGAAATAATTAGTTAAACAGGAAAGCAAATAAGTTCGAAAAGGAAAGAGATTAAACATGGTAAAAAAAATAAAGGATGTAGGGAAAAGGAATAATTATGGGAGCAAATCAGGTTAAAAAAACTTCAATCATTTTTATTTGTTTGAAAGGAGAAAAAAAAGTGGTAAGAAAAGAAAAATATATTTGACCAAAATATATACTTTATTATGGCAACAAGATCATTTACTAAAAAAGAAAGAAATTTCTCGAAAAAATAAAAATAAATCAAAATCCCACATAAGAATGAACACATTGTGGTTAAAACCTAAAATCCCCAGCAGAGTCGCCATGCTGTCGCACCCCATTTTTCTCGCAAAAAGCAGGTCAGGACATGTGAAAACTCTTGAAGGATAATTAAATTGAAGAGTCACCACCTAATGAATTAAGGTGCGTTATGACACCATTCTATACTAAAAAAATCCATTTAAGCTAGCCTAGGTCACCAAAGTCGGGTAAGGGTTCAAGTTACCTCGAAAGGAAGGTGTTAAGTACCTTTGAGGTCTATAAATGTGGGTCCCTTCCGAATTCATTAATTATGTGGGTTAACTAGTGGCCAAGAAATGGATTAATTTTAATTTATTTATTTAAATGTAAACTAAATAAAAAATTGCAAAG